>JALPQI010003457.1:0-70423 GCA_025490895.1 Thaumatotibia leucotreta
TATCACCTATCAAACTAAATTGTTCCACATTAACTACTGAAATAAATATGGGATTCAATTTTGAATGATTCGGGAGATGTTAGAAACTTAAGGCTAAATGGGAGCTTATAGATAGTCGTATTTGAATAAACTAGTGCTCGTGCTTCGTACGGTCTAGAGCTCCGATACACCTAAGAATGAGACAACTGCAGCTTCGCCTTATAATATATCTACGTAGCAATATCAAAAACAGTGTTTGAAACCCCGTCTCTTCTTCCAAAAATAGATTCATTAGAGAAAGGATGTCTATATCGGTATGTTTTCCTTTTTTGTTAATATAAGGTACGAACAAAAGAATATACCATATATTACTCGTAATTTACAGTCGGTAAAGATCATTCACAAAATTTAACATGATTGTTTTTATTCTGTTGGATCTCCAATACTATCACACCATAATATGTAAGTACATGCTATGCTATTTTAATTATGCTAACGTAATTACAGTTTCAGCATGAACTGCATACCAGAATGCAATCCACCGTGCGTGAATTCCAAATGCATATCACCAAATGTATGCGCATGTAAGAAAGGTTACAATAAAGAACCTAAAACCCCCAACGAGTGCTTTCCCAACTGCATTTATGAATGTGGCCATGGATCTTGTGTTGCACCAAATGAATGTGAATGTGAAAAGGGTTACAAATTTAATAAACTCCAAAAGCCTATGTGTGTACCGCAATGTACTTGTGGTGATGGAGTTTGTGTGGCACCAAATGTATGTAAATGTAATCCAGGATATGCATTTGACGACAAAAGCATTCCTATGTGCGTTCCTCAATGCGATACTGAATGTGGCAAAGGGATTTGCGTAGCACCAAATAAATGCAAGTGTGATGAAGGATATGAATTTAAAAACGACTCAAACCCAATGTGCGTTCCAAAATGTGATTATAAATGTGGCCATGGGACTTGCGTAGCACCGGATGAATGTAAATGTGAACCTGGATATGCATTTGATAATGAAAGTAATCCAATGTGTGTTCCTAAATGTGATACTGATTGTGGCAATGGGGTTTGCGTAGCACCAAATAAATGCGAGTGTGATGAAGGATATGAATTTATTAATATTTATAACCCAATGTGTGTACCAAAATGTATTAATACATGTGGTAATGGGACTTGTACAACACCTAATGAATGTAGCTGTGATGAAGGATATGAATTCAACCACGATGAAAATCCAATGTGTGTACCAAAATGTACTAATACATGTGGAAATGGGACTTGCATAGCACCAAATGAGTGTAATTGTGATGCCGAATATGAATTTAAAAACAATACAAGCCCGATGTGTGTTCCGAAATGCATTCAAGGGTGCGGCAATGGCAGTTGTATAGCACCAAATGAATGCAACTGCGATGCAGGATATGAATTCGACAGTGATACGAACCCAATGTGCGTTCCACAATGTGGTCCTAAGTGTGGCAATGGAACTTGCATAGCACCGAATGAATGTAAATGTAATCCAGGATACGCATTTAATGACAAAAGTATTCCTATGTGCGTTCCTCAATGCGATACGGAATGTGGCAAAGGGATTTGCGTAGCACCAAATAAATGTAAATGTGAACCTGGATATGCATTTGACAATAAAAGTAATCCAATGTGCGTTTCTGAATGCGATACCGATTGTGGCTATGGGGTTTGTGTAGCACCGAATAAATGCGAGTGTAATGAAGGATATGAATTTAACAACGACTCAAGCCCGATGTGTGATCCAAAATGTGATTATGAACCCAATGAATGTAAATGTGAACCTGGATATGCATTTGATAATGAAAATAATCCAATGTGTGTTCCTAAATGTGATACTGATTGTGGCAAAGGGATTTGCGTAGCACCAAATAAATGCAAGTGTGATGAAGGATATGAATTTAACAACGACTCAAGCCCGATGTGCATTCCAAAATGTGATTATAAATGTGGCCATGGGACTTGCGTAGGACACAATGAATGTAAATGTAGTCCTGGATATGCATTTAATGATAAAAGAAACCCAATGTGCGTTCCTAGATGCTATACCGACTGTGGCAATGCGGTTTGCGCAGCACCAAATATATGCGAGTGTGATGAAGGATATGAATTTAACAACGAATCAAGCCCGATGTGTGATCCAAAATGTAATTATGAATGTGGCTTTGGGTCTTGCATAGCACCTAATGAATGCAAGTGTTATTTCGGATATGAACTTCATATTGGTGAATTCCGAATATGCGTACCAAAATGTACTAACGCATGTGGAAATGGAATTTGCGTAGAACCAAATGTGTGTATCTGCGATGTCGGATATGAATCAAAAGAAAATTCAAACCCGACGTGTGTACCTAAATGTATTCAAGGATGTGGCAATGGCACTTGTATAGCACCAAATGAATGCAACTGTGATGAAGGCTATGAATTTCACAACAATAAAAGCCCAATGTGCATACCAAAATGTAATAATAATTGCGGTAATGGGACTTGCATAGCACCGAATGAATGTGAGTGCAGTCCAGGATATGCATTTGATAATAAAAGTAATCCAATGTGCATTCTTCAATGCGATACTCAATGTGGCAATGGGACGTGCATAGCACGAAATGAATGCAACTGCGATTCAGGATATGAATTTAACAACAATAAACACCCGATGTGCGTTCCAAAATGTAATAATAAATGTGGCAATGGAACTTGCATTGGGCCAAATGAATGCAATTGTGCGGAAGGTTACAAATTCAATAAACACCAAAGCCCTATGTGCACACCACAATGTGAAATACAATGTGGCAACGGATATTGTATATCTCCAAATAAATGCAAATGTGACATAGGGTACGAAATTACGAGTGACAGAAATTCATTATGTAAACCTATATGTCATAATGATTGTGGCAAGGGGTCTTGCATCGCACCCGATGAATGCAAGTGTGAAGAAGGTTACATATTCGACAAAAAGCAAATAAAGTGCATAGCTCTTTGTGATATCACTTGTCAAAATGGTTATTGTGTGGCACCTAATATATGTAAATGTCATGAAGGATATAGAATTGACCAAACTGGAAAAAATTGTGTACCTGATTGTGGAAATTGTGAAGGCTACTGTCTTCCTCCTGGCGTATGTGTTTGTGATCTACCTTATAAAGCTACACAAGTTACTATTGATGGTAAAGATTGCAGCGGCAATAAACATAAATGTGAACGTATTATTTGCAAAATCGATACTACTATAGTGACTCCTCAAGTTGGTACCGCTCATAAAGATGTCTTTGAAGAACAAAAAGCGATCAATAGCCAAGATGGTCATTTGAAACTGTTTGACCCCAAAATTAAATATAACAGTGACAAAAATAACGAGAAAAAGGAGAATAAAAGCGATGACGTAGAAACACACAAAGTAGTTATAAACACTACAGAAAAACCTACAATTGATCATGATTCTAAATATAATTATTATAATGTCAGTTATTCGACAGCTGGAAAGATCTCGAAAGCTCAAACCATAGAAGATAATATAGAAAACCAAAAACAGGATAACAAACATTGGTAAGCATGTTGTAAATTTAATAAATTCGGAATACTTTGTCTCTGGTATAATTGGCTCATCGGTATACTTGGTTGAATACGAATTATGGCGAATTATACGCTTCTTGGAATTATAGCAATAATATAACAGTGATAGAGATATATTTAGAGTACCTGAACCTTGCGTGTTTTTCATTGGCTTTTTGATTTTGTTATCACTCTAAAAGAGTTGAATTGAGAGTAAATTAAAGTACATGAATATTATATTTAAAAAAATGATCTTGTTTTTAGGGCGCAATCAAACTGGATCATTCTACCAATAGTTGCTGCCGCGAGTTCCATAATTATTGGTTCACTAAAGTTACTACAAAAGTTTAAAAATACAGCCTAAAGAAATAAGGTAAGTGCCTACCAGCACGTGGTTGTTGCAGTAATATTCACTAATGATTTCTAATAATTATATAACGTTTAATTCACAAAGACGTGTGTTTTAATACGAATTTTAATGTATTTTCATAGTATAAGAAAAAATACTGTAACAAATTCAGCGCATCGTTGTGAGTAAAACGATTCATATTGCTTAAAATATCTTATTTTTCTATCAAAATAATGTAAATTTGAACGTTATAGCACTTGCAACTGTGCATTTAATTGTAAGAGTAGGTACAGTAGTTAGAACCCGCTTAATACGATCACGTTTAATACGATTTCCCGCATTAAACGCCATTTTATGCCGGTCCCTGTAAATTTAGTCAAGTTTTCCTACATTTTTTCACGGTTAGACACGATTAATTGTCCCGTTTAATACGCTATCTGTAACCCAAATTACATTAACGTATGGCATTATTTACTTATACATAGATGTAGGCCGAAAGGTTATAATTTTACCATACCGATTGAATATTATACCGGAAAAAATAATTCTTCAGTTTGTTGCACAGACCAAGCGACTGATGAAGTTTTTGATTCTACTAGAGTTGTTTCATTCATTTCTTTTGTTTAATATGGGTATATGGGCATCTGAATCACTTAAATATGTACATTTACATGTATGCGAAAAATATATCATACCAAGCACTTCACTGTGAAACTACAAAATTCACAAAAACATTGCAATATCTTCTTCCCGCATAATACGCTTTCCCTCTTAAGACGCGATTTTTGTCCGGTCCCTACAAAATCGTATTAACGGGGTTTCACTGTAATTGAAGAGTCCATAGAAAGAACATGTCAGGTCAACTCGAATTTCAGAAGGAAAAACTAAAAAAGAAAAATTAAAATTATTTACCGAAAAAACAAGAACACAAAAATAACATTTCAGTGAACCCCACACTAGGCATTGCTTGTATCGTGGGGATCAAAACCATAACAAATTACAAAGTCAGTGCGGCTTCAGATTTAGTAAGTAATACTTATGAAGATGTAAGAAACGATGCATGCTTACATTGCTTATTAATACAGGTGCGAAAGTCTCTAAATTAACACCTAAACATGTTCTTTCCGTCGTGAACATGTTATTTCCATGAACCCTTCAATTAATATACTTAATTTGTGTTAGTGTTTTTTTATGTATTTGATTTGATTTAAGTTGATTCATACAATTTCAGTGCAAAAATTAACTCATCTTCGTTCATTCAACAGTTGACAAGTTCAACCCAGGCGCGGACTACTGGGTCGCGTTTTATAAAGTTACAATTTACAATTTTGTGGTTTGCCTCTCTTTCTAGCCAATATGTGCGTGCGTTAAAAAGGCAAAGAGCGAAATTGTAAAATGTAACTATAGAACGCGACCCTGGCTGAAGTGAAGACTGAGGACTTTATGAAGTGCCAGGAACCGGAATCTTACACCCAAACAGTGGGCTTATAGCGAACATCGAAAATCGAAGCTGTCTCTTTCCCTACAACCACGTCTTCGTTGGAGTGATAGAGACATATGGTGCAAGGCCCGCGAACACTTACCGTCTTTCAAGCGTAGGTGCCTCATAGTGAATGCCTGCGTAGCTACGATTAAGAATATTCCTTTAAGAATATTCCTATACCTACGGTATCTTTCCCAACAGAGTATAAAAATATTCTGAAATGGTAATTCTTCCCATGATAAGAGAATTTACCTATAAGGGCACATCCTGTAAATGCGGGCGTTCATTAGATTACGATGAAAGACGATAATATGGCGCGGGCCGTAGCCCACCTGGTGGCACAAGAGAGAAACGCTATTGTTTGAAATTGTGTCGTCAAAGTAGTTAAGTTTTATTTATTTAAATGTAAATAATAATGCCGTTTCAAAACGTCTAAAAGAAAAGCAAACTCTGATAGACTGCTGATGTAATAACATTTAATATGTTTATAAAACATCTTTATTTTTCAGTAAATATTAGTAAAACTTGTTGCTTGTTAAAATCATTATTAGTAAAAAAATAAAATGAATATAGTCTCTAATAAAATGTATTAAATGTGCAGACGGTGTGAGTCTTATTTATCCTAATTTTTTACACACTTATATTACATTCTTCGTACCTATTCTTATGTACAAAATTAAAAACTACTACAATATTTTACGAAGAGAGTAAGTACTAATCAGATCTATAATTTTGTTACTGCGATACTAAATTATAGTTTTATATAAACTCTTTGATCTATATTAAATCCAAACTAGCCATAATATTTTATTAATTTATCCAACGAAACTAAATAAAAATGTATAATTATGTTAAATTTTGTTTTAATCAAAGGCCTTTTACATTGTTTTGCCATCGAGCCTTATCGTCTCTTAGTACCTATAACACAATTCTTAATTGCGATTACTTACCTTTTGAAATACTTACTAGCGCCATGGTGATCGAAGAAGAAGATATTTATTATAATACTCAAATTCAAATCCAAATTAATCTTATTACGACCTTCATAAGTCATAGGTATCTTGTTAGTAAAATTTACATCAAAAAACTTATTCTATTGTTAGTTATGTCGTTGTCGACGTCAAAGATTACGGTTTAGATGGCAATAGTACAAGTGCAAAAAAATTTTTTTTTCGGCGAGGGTGAAAGTTGGAGTCCGAGTGAAACGAGGTCGACAATCACCCGAGTTAAAAAGAAGTTTTTACACGTGTATCGAACGACTTTTTTTATAACAAGTGCATTAAAAAGAGAAATTTACGCACGCGAAGCGTGCGCAAAGTTAACTTTTGCACACTAGATAGGAAAAATATATTTACATGACTTTATTGCCTTGAAATTAAAGTCGTGTAAATATATTTTTGGTACACAAACCGCAATGATATCTTTGACTATCAGACACGTCAGCCTCCGTAGCTTAGTTGGTAGTGACCCTGCCTACGAAGCTGGAGGTTCCGGGTTCGAATCCCGACGAGAGCATTATTTGTGTATTTATTTATCTATCTATTATATATATATCGTCGCTTGGTACGTGGGTACAATCACAAGCCTTAATTGAGCTTACCGTGGGACTATGTCGATTTGTGTAAGATGTCCCAAGATATTTATTTATTTATTATTATTTATTTGACGTCGACTGTACATTATACAAAGAAAAAGAAACGTCTACACAATTATAATATTTTATAGTCAGCGGCGTGGATCTGGGAGCAATGCTTGACATAGTGGCAGTCAAGTCTGCGCGTGAATGATCAGGGTGCTTAGACAAGTTGGCAATCGCTAACGCTTAATCATCAATCGTAAACGAAAGTCAGGTAACTACCTCTGTGGCACTAATATGAAAGAGTGACAGAGAGGGAAAACTACGATATGCTACCAAGCGCTAGTGATTGGCAACTTGGCTAAGCATCCAGGATTCCGATGGAGCTGGCCCGCAGCCGACGCAGCAGGGTTTATTCGATGTTTGCAGTAATCCTCAGAGCGGCCGTACACCTGTAAGTTCTTACGTAAGGTAGGGACGGAGCTATACTAAATAACGAGAGGTGCATATCACTATCTCATTCCTTAGTAGAGCTGCGTCCCTACAACTTACGTAAGATGAACTCACAGGTGTACGGCCGCTCTTATTCTTATAATAGAGATAATATTGAAATGTTTTGTATGCTTGTATCATGAAAAATGCTATTGTATTATGTACCCAATTGAATCGGACGGCTAAAGGCCGGATGGTTTGACCTTCGTACCCTGGGAACGAGGTAAGTGCCTGTTGTGAGACGCCACGTGTGTCAGTACTTTTGCTGTATCGCACCTAAGTCGTACAATGCGTACACCCGGAGTGGTTGCTGAGTTGGCGGCCGTAGCGCGAGAAATATGCGGTGCTCTCAAATTACCAGGATGCATAGCCAAGTTGCCAATCGCTAGCGCTTGGTAGCGTATCGTAGTTTTCCCTCTCTGTCACTCTTTCATGTTAGTGCGACAAAGACAGTTAGCTACCTTTGGCTTACGACTGACGATTAAGCGCTAGCGATTGGCAACTTGGCTAAGCACCCTGTTCGTGCCGCTGGCTGTGGAGACCATGGGTTACTGGTGTTCGGAGACCAGTATCTTTTTTGCCGAACTAGGGCATCGGTTACGGGAAGGGGGTCACGACCCCCGTTCCAGGTTGTTCTTGGTGCAAAGGTTGGCAGTCGTCATACAGCGCGGCAATGCTGTCAGCGTTTTGAGCACTTTTGCACCGCGAATTACTCGGGGCGGGTTGTTCGATTAGTGTTGATCTTAGGTTTTTTTTGTTGTGTTGTGACTTTATAAAACATAATTAATGTACTAGAAAATAAAAACACAAATTAAAATAAATGTTTTTATTCATTATAAAGATATATTATGAACCTAATTGAAATAAAATAAAATTGTTAAAAATAATCTTACTGTTTTAGCTATATTTATGTATATAAAAAATGAATAAAATTTTACACTAAATGACAAAATTGCTGTTATTAATTACTTCAATTTGAAGAGGTATTATAAATTATTCCATTAATTTGTCTTAAAAGTGATAAATAAATACACAAAGAATGCCCTCGCCGGGATTCGAACCCGGAACCTCCAGCTTCGTAGGCAGGGTCACTACCAACTAGGCTACAGAGGCTGACATTCTATGCTTTTATCAATTTTCGTTTAAATACGACATAACCACAACATAACTAACAATTGACGCAATCAAATGTAAATATTACGCTGTAGACATAAGGTTCAAAGTATATTAACAACTGGCATGTGTTCTTATTACAATTATGATGAAATATTACTACCAATCACGTGCGCGATATCTATGTAGTTAACGGTACGACAGTGTGCGTGTTGGCGACATCGGCTCTGATAGTAGTCTAGGCTTATGCCATTTCCACTGTTTTTATTATTCCGTGAGCGCAAGCGTATTACGAAAAATAGCTTAAATCGGTACATTTACAATGATGTGTACGATTTGTGTACATACTCGTTTTATTGAAAAAAAAAAGTGTTTTTGTTACAGGCATATGTGACATCGGCTAGTTCCAAAACTTTTATACACTTTATCATACGATTTAATATATAAACGTGTAGCATTTTTTGCATTCTTTCATGTAAAGCACGATTTAATTAATGGGTAAGGCCGCGGATTTTGACGAATGTGACACAGACATAACATAAAAAAAATACGTTACGTTACCATAAAACGCAACGAAAGTTACTATAAAGCTCAGCTCATACTGGTATGAACTTTGATTAAATAAAGGTCGTAAAAAAATCATATTTTTATCACTAAATAGTTGTTTTAATCAGATATAATAATCAACCCATATAATGTAATTTCACATACTTCGTAATTACTTAAATTAACAGTATTTATAAATGTTTTAATGCCATAATCTTTGGAACTAAATAAACTAAATAAATCACCATAAATGCTTAAATGGAAATTGAACTGTTATTAATTAACACTATTAAACGCGTTAATAAATTATACTGTATTTTATTAGCCCTAGGGGGGTAAAATTACCCACTGGAAAAAGCTAATTACTTAAAAAAACGCAAATCAAAATACCTAAATAACAAAATAATTTGATTTGTTTCGCAAACACTTGTTACAGTATGCTGTCATTCAAAATCTAATAAAACTCATTGAAATCAGTAAATTTCTGTGTGCACTTCCCTTTACCACATATTTTCGTTACGTAACATAAAAAATACGTTACGTTTTGTAAAAATGTAACGTATTCGTAACATAAGTGTAACGTATATTTGAAAAAAGGTTGATTATCTTGGTAAATAATAGCAATCTGAATATAATAATACATGCTACTGACGTTTGAAACTAAACCCTTTCGTATGAAAAAACAGCCGTTTAATAATAATCACTACTTACCGTAAAAATCACACTACCACTTTAGACGTTTTTTGCTAAAACTTTCGCCGCGTGCACTGTGACAACCATTTGTTAACGAATTAATGGGAGTGAGTGTGCCTATGGGTGTTGCCCTGCTAGAATAAGAGTTCCTAGTGTCGATAAACAAATTTCTACCAACATTGGCTTAAATATGACCTTAAAAAAGCGTTACGAAAGTATCGTAACGTAAGTTTGGAATTGGTGGCCCAAAAAGTAAAGGGAAAGAAAACAGTGAAATTGTTCACATATCATAAGTCCTTAATGAACGAAGCAATCGTTTATCATTCTAATTTGGTTTAAAATCAAACATTTAATGCTGACAAGTCTAATAATATGAAAAAAAAAGGTTTTAAGTACTCGTAGTCGAAAAAATTACTCGACTTATGTTACGTTTTTGGCAGAAATATTTATTTATTAATTTTAAATAAAGAGCTAAACTAGCTATTTCATTTGATTACATGTAACTGAGCATAGGGGAATATTTTAAAATTGATCGGAGTTCTCTAGATGTTGTCAGTTTTGTTTTATGAGCAAGACAAATTTTAAGCTCCGAATTCGTCAAAATCCGCGGCCTTACCCTAATAATACAGTGAGCAATTTGAGAAATACCTCATTATTTACCTATACAGCTTCTTTTTTTAAATAGCTCGGTCCTTGCACGCTACAAAATGCTGGTGTCATACAAACAAATAATCCTATGGCCAAGCCCTTTCAAACAAGGTGTGATTCAATCACATACACCGATGGGACAAAATACCCATTTTCCTTTGTACATAATTAGGCTGCGGCTCCATTGAGGCGGAGAGGAGCGGAAATGTACAAAATTGGCCAATGAGACCGCATCACAGCAGTGTTTCGAATTTTGAATTTGAAGAATGTAATTGGTCAATTTTGCACATCTCCGCTCCTCTCCGCCTCAATGGAGCTGTAGCCCTATGAGTTTCCCTGAAGAAGAGTATATTTTGCTAAGTCTTCATTATATTTCACAACTTCATTCTTTGCGATTTAAGGTTTACATATTGTAGTAGCGCCCCACGCATCAGCCTTGCACGGTGTTTAAAGGTTTTTTTTTTTTTTTTTATGTTAGCAACACTAAAAACATTCCCACTATCTTTCACCCCCTCTATCGGGGTTCCATAGTCGGCTCACTGACTGCCTCGTTCGAATCATTCAACGTTTCCGTGCTCAAGCCTTCGCACGTCAAGCAACACGCCGAATTTTCTTCAACGCCGAGTTATCTTCAACGCCGAGTTTTTACAACGCAGAGTTTCTGCAACGCTGATACGTTACTGCTAACAGGGCAGATACTGTCATGCTTAAAGTCTCCAACGTCGAGTTTTCTGCAACGCAGAATATTTACAATGCTGATACGTTACTGCTAACAGGGCAGATACTGTCATGCTTAAAGTCTTCAACGTCGAGTTTTCTGCAACGCAGAATATTTACAATGCTGATACGTTACTGCTAACAGGGCAGATACTGTCATGCTTAAAGTCTTCAACGTCGAGTTTTCTGCAACGCAGAATATTTACGATGCTGATATGTTACTGCTAACAGGGCAGATACTGTCATGCTTAAAGTCTTCAACGTCGAGTTTTCTGCAACGCAGAATATTTACAATGCTGATACGTTACTGCTAACAGGGCAGATACTGTCATGCTTAAAGTCTTCAACGTCGAGTTTTCTGCAACGCAGAATATTTACAACGCTGATACGTTACTGCTAACAGGGCAGATACTGTCATGCTTAAAGGGTAACAAGTAGCCCAAAGGTACTGTTACGCCAAGCTACCTAACAATAGCTAACGCCGAATATATGCAACGCCGAGTTTTCTTCAACGCCGAGTTTTCTTCAACGTCGAGTTTTCTTCAACGTCGAGTTTCTGCAACGCCGATTTTCTGCAACGCAGAATATTTACAACGCTGATACGTTACTGCTAACAGGGCAGATACTGTCATGCATAAAGGGTAA
This sequence comes from Thaumatotibia leucotreta, assembly GCA_025490895.1. Lineage (NCBI taxonomy): Eukaryota > Metazoa > Arthropoda > Insecta > Lepidoptera > Tortricidae > Thaumatotibia > Thaumatotibia leucotreta. Next base: position 11,833 of record JALPQI010003457.1, read on the forward strand.
CAAGTAGCCCAAAGGTACTGTTACGCCAAGCTAGCTAACAATAGCTAACGCCGAATATATGCAACGCCACCGAGTTTTCTTCAACGTCGAGTTTCTAACAACGTCGACGCCAAGCTAGCTAACAATAGCTGATGCTGAATTTCTACAACGCAAGGCCGAGTTTCTGCAACGCAGAGTTTTCTGCAACGCTGATACGTTACTGCCAAACCGGGCAGATACTGTCATGCTACTCATGTTTTAAGACTAAACCAGTAACCATACAAAGGTACTGTTACACCAAGCTAGCTAACAATAGCTGACGCTGAATTTCTACAACGCAGTTTTCTACAACGCAAGGCCCAGTTTCGGCAACGCAGAGTTTCTGCAACACTGATGCGTTACTGCCAAATCGGGCAGATACTGTCCGAATATGTAGCTACCGCTGAATTTCAGCAAGGTCCAGTTTCTACAACGCTGATGAAATGAAATGAAAAATGTCTATTTGATGCTAAAAATAGAAACAAAAGGAAAACTTAATCGTATGCGTAGTGCCAAATGGGGCTATTACTGTCACGTTTAAAGGGTAACCATACAAATGTACTGTTACGCCAAACTAGCTAACAATTTAGCTATGTACGCCTGTATCTCCAATTTTGGGATCATCACACGAGCACCATCAGCACAGCCCAGTCCAGATTCTGTACGCACGACATCTTTTCAACCTGACACGTCAACCGGTCATCGGCACCAGAATGTACCCACTGAATGCACACTGTTCTCGCTCGAGGAAATAAAATTGGACGAGGAAATCGTCAATTGACTGGACAAACTAGCTGAAGAAGGTCATATATGGCCAATTGCCACCTTCTAGTCATACCCCTTCTAAAACCTATAAGCGACGCATGTCGTGTTCTATGCGATTCTCATTTTACACAGACAAAAACGAGAAGGAATTTTGGCATTTCTGCAATAAATGCAAATTTAAAGGATAAGTTACTGTAAATAATGCAGAGCGAGACTAATAAGCTAAAGCATAGACCGTTAATACATTTAAAAGAAAGATACACATTAACTGTATAATTTATTTAATAAAGTAAATTTCATCATGAAGAATAGACACCGCCGTCAGAGAGGTCATGTAAACTACAACACTCTGCATCGGAACACGACATATCCCTCGCCGGATGCAGGGCGCCATCGTGCCGCAGCGCTGCCCGCGCCGGCGCCGTCGCCCGCCGCCAGCTACAGCGCCTGCTACCGCAGGGGCCGCGAGCGCGTGCGCACGCCTCGCATATACGAGCAGAAACAATAACACACGAGGTACAATACACTGGACGTCTGCTGCATTCCTCTCGCTCCTGGTCAGAAATCAGGGTCCTGGTCAACTAGTGATCCCGTTATTTTATCATGGAGGGTCAAGAGATATCTATTTTATCATTATCACCTCCTATTTCTACCTAATAATCTAAATATGAACAAGAAAAACTTGATTACAAAATGTCTATTAATAAAATAAGTAAAAAAAGTTTTAATTTAAACGGTTTTTATTGCACCAAAAACTAGAAAATAAAAATTAGTTGTAACTAACCGTAGATGCTACTTTCTGTAGATTAGTCACGTGAAACTATTATCACTGTAGTCTTCCCAAGTTGGATGCTGAAAGCCACGTTTAGCCTCTATGTCAGTGGATTAAGCGTTACCTAATCGGAAACTTTTACCAAACTGAAATAAAAACGTGGGGCGTACGCAATTGTGATTCAGTTACTATAGTTATTTAAGATAAGTTTTGTTCTGGCTTTGATCAACGTTATTTACCTCTGTAGAAGTGTTGGAACAGAAGGGTGATTAATTGCAAAACTAAAGCTACAATTTCATATTTTGAACTTGTTTGTTTCTTTACAATAACGCCCCACGTTTTTATTTTAGTTTGGTAAAAGTTTCCGATTAAGTAACGCTTAATCCACTGACATAGAGGCTAAACGTGGTTTTCAGCATCCAACTTGGGAAGACTACAGTGATAATAGTTTCACGTGACTAATCTACAGAAAGTAGCATCTACGGTTAGTTACAACTAATTTTTATTTTCTAGTTTTTGGTGCAATAAAAACCGTTTAAATTAAAACTTTTTTTACTTATTTTATTTTCAAGTTTTTAGTGCAATTGTAAAGTTGATTTCCGAAACTATATCTACTTATTCTAGATCAAAGATGTTGTTTGTAATATACAATACAATTATGCATGCTAGCGTTTAACTCTCGCGCTTGAATCACGACACATATGTAAACGTAATGGACATTATTTTATGTGTAACGAGAGGGGAATCCCTGCTGAATAGATATTTTTAGAAATCCGACACTAAAAAAATGTCAGCTTGAATGCCCGAAGTGTCTCAAATGGACGTGTTATTCATCACCTTAGATGACAGAGATCTGACAATAAGGAATATATCAATCAATTTGGTTTATTGAGAAAATCAAGGTAAAATTTTTATATTGAACACATTATACAAGTCGAATTTTGAGACTATAAAATATAAACTCATACTGTCAGTCGACCAACCAGAGGACCGCAGGTTTGACGGAAAGTCCGACGCGAACCGAGGGTCCAAAGGGTCAATCCATGCAGTCTATCAACCGGAGAGCCATAGGCTCGACGGCACTATGGCACGCACTACGTGAACCGGAGGGTCTCACACTCTCTGTCTATCAACCGGACGGCCGCAAGCCCGACGGCACGTCCTACTCGAACCCGAGGGATATACTCATACTCTCAGTCTTATCAACCTGATGACTGCAGGTCCAACGGCACGTCCTACGCGAGTCATCACGCTGTGAGTCTTCAGCTGGAGGGCCGCAGGCCCGACGGCTCGCCCTCCGCGATCCACTCACGCTGTTACTCTATCAGCTGGAGGGCCGCAGGCCCGACGGCTCACGCTACGCGAACCACTCATGCTGTCACTCTATCAGCTGGAGGGCCGCAGGCCCGACGGCCCGCCCTACGCGAACCACTCACGCTGTAACTCTATCAGCTGGAGGGCCGCAGGCCCGACGGTCCGCCCTACGCGAACCACTCACGCTGTCACTCTATCAGCTGGAGGACCGCAGGCCCGACGGCCTGCCCTACGCGAACCACTCTCGCTGTCACTCTATCAGCTGGAGGGCCACAGGCCCGACGGCTCGCGCTACGCGAACCACTCATGCTGTCACTCTATCAGCTGGAGGGCCGCAGGCCCGACGGCCCGCCCTACGCGAACCACTCACGCGGTCACTCTATCAGCTGGAGGGCCTCACGCCCGACGGCTCACCCTACGCTATCCACTCACACTGTCACTATATCAGCTGGAGGCAGAGCTGCAGGTCTCATAAGAAGGCTCAATGTCACCCAAAGGGCAATGGAGAGGGCTATGCTAGGAGTCTCTCTGCGATATCGGATTAGAAATGCATCCGCAGCAGAATCAAAGTGACCGATATAGCTCTTCGAATCGCTAAACTGAAGTGGCAGTGGGCGGGGCTCGTTGCGCGTGGAACCGATGGCCGTTGGGGCGGTAAGGTTCTCGAGTGGCGGTCACGTACCGGAAGGCGCAGCGTGGGTAGGCCCCCCACAAGGCAGACTCATTACCTGGTGAAGGTCGCTGGATGCAGGTGGCGCAGGGCCGGTTCTTGTGGCAATCTTTGGGGGGGGGGGCTATATTCACCAGTGAACGTCTTTGGCCTGATATGATGATGATGATGATGATGATAATGAAATCCGTATGTTTCTACCAAATATTAAAAGCAGTACTTCAAAATCTGCATAACGTTAAACCTAGCGGTTGTGGCAGGCAGTAACACTGGAGTATCAGATTTGAGGAGTTGGACGTTAGTATTAAATTTGCACGTTTCTACTTAAGTAATATCTAAAGAACTTCTTTAAAATCAGGATATCGATAAAAAATAAACCTTGCTGTTATTGTAGGCAGTACTGCAGCATCAGGAGTGAGGAGTTGGAAGTCAAGATCAGGCTGTTAGTATTTGATTATGCCAAACATGCTATACATTCATTTTCACGTGTCTAACACGCTCGGTTAAGGTAAGCAGTACGTCTGCAGCATCAGGCTTTGAGGATACAAGGATACAAATATTATAATATTGCATTGTCATGGGAACTTGATAAGAGTTCCAAATTTCATTGATTTCGGTGCAGTAAAAGTGGTCGAAATATCGATCACAAGATTTGAAGCATCGACGACAGTTGATACGCGGTGAAGTTAATAAAAACCGTTTAATAAACTGTTAACAATTTCATTGCGGACGAGTGCTACGCGCTACGCTCATAGCCGATCCCGTGATTTTTTTTCCGCTTTTTAGCAAAAATTGACCTCCCACAGAGAACTCCCCTCGAGAGTTCCCCGCGCTCAAAGTGTTAAATCAACGCCATCACACCAACAAATTCCTTGCTGGATCTTCTGTTACACGTATTTAATACTTACTAAAATATGCTAACAGATGACGTGACATTGTACCCTTCTGTTAATAATATTGATATATTAAATTTAAAATGTATGAATACATTTGTAAAAACCACCACATTTTCAAATGGAAGATTACCACACAGCATCAAAATTAATAAAAAATAATTGTTACATGTGTCTCCAATAGACTTATAAGATGCGTATTATTTAATACCCATTTACGAACCACACGGAAAATATTATCTCCAATTTATGTTGGATATTTTATATGAATTTAATTGTTTAGCGATGGTTTAATCATGATCACCGTACATATTTACAAGGATTCTAAAACTAGTTTATGAATACCTTGGATGCAAAGAGTTATTTATATCTTGTTATTTATATTCAATTCGAAACATATTATATGCAATTAAGACTACCGTCCCGTCGTCAGAAGTTAATAAAGTATAAATTACGGAATATCGCAAAATTAATTAGTCATCGTACCTCAGGTTAAAATCAGATTCAAGCAATAATAATTATTTTCTAATGCTTCCACTACTGGCTGGGGAGCTTTCAACGTTGGTAAAGAAGCACACTGTTATTGGAAAGATACGGAACTAAGATGTCACATTAATAATTTGAAATTAAAAGTAGCGTTTTTGGCTTAAAAATGTTTTTGCCCACAATATATACAATTGTGAAATTATGTTTTTTGCTTCATACATAAACACTAAGAAAAATATACACGCTGATCAATTATCTCGTAGATAATTTAGCGACTGGATGGGAGTTAGGAAATTATGCCTATAAACAAATAAAACAAATACTTATTGAACCGGAAGTAGATTTATTTGCAAGCCGATTAAAAACGATATTGCCTCAAATACGCTTTTACAATAAAAATATAATAATAAAGTAACGCTTTTCCAGCAGAAACTTAAAACTTTTTATGCATTTCCTTCATTCGCTTTAATTAACAGACTTCATTTTAAAAATGCATTGGCCAACACAACCCTGGCTTCCATTCTTTGAAAAGTTATTGGTTTCAGAATCCATACAACTCCATCCAAATATTTGATTCAAATATGGAACTATTAATAATTATAGATATGCGCTGTCATTATTGGAAAAAACACATTCTAGCGAGATGCTAAATTTTTTGACACATAAATGGCCTAATGAAGATCTAGAAACACTTATTTTATTGGCCCTGGCTACCGCACACTGCGTACAAATCTTTATATTGATCCGAACACAAAATATTGACACACACACAGAAGTACAACTACTTCCGAAATTTATAATAAAAATTCTCGGCGGAATTGTACACAACCGATATTAACTTCCATTTTTTGACGAGAAACCAGAACTTTGTCATCTCAATGTATACAGACGTACTAAAATAATAACTAATTCACTTTGCGGTTTCAACATAGACACTTTATTTATCAGTTACAAAAAAAAAAAATATATGCCAAAGACTCATCGCAAATATTGAGTCGATTTCACAATGGTATCAACACATATTATGTTCACTGCACAGTATAGCACTAGGCATTCTGCCACTTCTATGTTGGTATAGCCAACAAGTTCGTTGTCAGTGTAGATATCATACGCAAAATTGCCAGTTGAAGCGATTTTTTCTTTTATTTTTGCCTAGTTTCATAATAATGAAATTGTAGATGATTGCTATCAATTTGCTAAGATATTTGTCGTCATCGTCAAAAAACCTGTAAAATAAAAATAATTCATAAATTTTATAATAACCATGATTAGCATAATGTTAAATACCTAAATCAAAATAAGAATTAAAACTCTTTAGTTTATTTTAAACTTACCTAATAAAAGATTTGCTGTTCTGAGAATACCTTTACCTACTGTTTATTTTACGTTTCGTCTCTGCGTTTGAGATTTATTTCACATTTGTGCTCTGAACATCCTACAATATGTAAACCTTAAATCGCAAAGAATGAAGTTGTGAAATATAATTGATGATCAAACGAACTTACCAAGTGAAGTTCGATCACAATTATGTGAGCAACTTCATTCGACGCGATTTAAAACAACCCACCCTCAATATTAAAGGACAGTTTTGTCTAACGTCACCCTACCCACTTATAACAAAAAGTGAAATAAATTCTCAACATTAATACTGTAAACAAAATGATTCGAACGAGGCAGTCAGTGAGCCGACTATGGAACCCCGATAGAGGGGGTGAAAGATAGTGGGAATGTTTTTAGTGTTGCTAACATAAAAAAACCTTTAAACACCGTGCAAGGCTGATGCGTGGGGCGCTACTACAATATGTAAACCTTAAATCGCGTCGAATGAAGTTGCTCACATAATTGTGATCGAACTTCACTTGGTAAGTTCGTTTGATCATCAATAATCATGACTGAATGTACCTGTCTGGAGCCTTTTCAGAAAGTGATTGTTGGAAGACAATGAAACTGATATGGTAGCTGAGTTTAGTATAAATCAGAATCGCGCGAAGGAAAAAACAGATGGTATTGATCATATCTATCATATATTATCCGTGTTATAATCTTTTATCAATTACACATATTCAGTAGAAGACTCGAATGTACCAGCCTTGATTTCCTTTAAGGGTGCTTCAGTCGTGGGCATTACATGGATAGTAGGTGTATCTGTGGATGTGTCTATACTATCTTTTATCAAAGACACATATTCAGTAGAGGTCCCGAATGTACCAGTCTTGATTTTCTTTAAGGGTACTACAGTCTTGGGCGTTACATCGCTCGTAGGTGTATCTGTGGATGTGACTATACTATCTTTTATCAAAGACACATATTCGGGAGTGGGCTCGAATGTACCAGTCTTGATTTTAATTAAGGGTACTACAGACTTGGGCGTTACATCGCTCGTAGGAGTATCTGTGGATGTGACTATACTATCTTTTATCAAAGACACATATTCAGTAGAGGTCCCGAATGTACCAGTCTTGATTTTCTTTAAGGGTACTACAGACTTGGGCGTTACATCGCTCGCAGGAGTATCTGTGGATGTGACTATACTATCTTTTATCAAAGACACATATTCGGGAGTGGACTCGAATGTACCAGCCTTGATTTCCTTTAAGGGTGCTTCAGTCGTGGGCATTACATGGATAGTAGGTGTATCTGTGGAATTGTCTATACTATATTTTATCAAAAACACATGTTCAGTAGAGGACTCGAATGTACCAGCCTTGATTTCCTTTAAGGGTGCTTCAGTCGTGGGCATTACATGGATAGTAGGTGTATCTGTGGATCTGTCTATACTATCTTTTATCAATAACACATATTCAGTAGAGGACTCGAATGTACCAGCCTTGATTTCCTTTAAGGGTGCTTCAGTCGTGGGCATTACATGGATAGTAGGTGTATCTGTGGAATTGTCTATACTATATTTTATCAAAAACACATGTTCAGTAGAGGACTCGAATGTACCAGCCTTGATTTCCTTTAAGGGTGCTTCAGTCGTGGGCATTACATGGATAGTAGGTGTATCTGTGGATGTGTCTATACTATCTTTTATCAAAGACACATATTCAGTAGAGGTCCCGAATGTACCAGTCTTGATTTTCTTTAAGGGTACTACAGTCTTGGGCGTTACATCGCTCGTAGGTGTATCTGTGGATGTGACTATACTATCTTTTATCAAAGACACATATTCGGGAGTGGGCTCGAATGTACCAGTCTTGATTTTAATTAAGGGTACTACAGACTTGGGCGTTACATCGCTCGTAGGAGTATCTGTGGATGTGACTATACTATCTTTTATCAAAGACACATATTCAGTAGAGGTCCCGAATGTACCAGTCTTGATTTTCTTTAAGGGTACTACAGACTTGGGCGTTACATCGCTCGCAGGAGTATCTGTGGATGTGACTATACTATCTTTTATCAAAGACACATATTCGGGAGTGGACTCGAATGTACCAGCCTTGATTTCCTTTAAGGGTGCTTCAGTCGTGGGCATTACATGGATAGTAGGTGTATCTGTGGAATTGTCTATACTAAATTTTATCAAAAACACATGTTCAGTAGAGGACTCGAATGTACCAGCCTTGATTTCCTTTAAGGGTGCTTCAGTCGTGGGCATTACATGGATAGTAGGTGTATCTGTGGATCTGTCTATACTATCTTTTATCAATAACACATATTCAGTAGAGGACTCGAATGTACCAGCCTTGATTTCCTTTAAGGGTGCTTCAGTCGTGGGCATTACATGGATAGTAGGTGTATCTGTGGAATTGTCTATACTATATTTTATCAAAAACACATGTTCAGTAGAGGACTCGAATGTACCAGCCTTGATTTCCTTTAAGGGTGCTTCAGTCGTGGGCATTACATGGATAGTAGGTGTATCTGTGGAATTGTCTATACTATATTTTATCAAAAACACATGTTCAGTAGAGGACTCGAATGTACCAGCCTTGATTTCCTTTAAGGGTGCTTCAGTCGTGGGCATTACATGGATAGTAGGTGTATCTGTGGATGTGTTTATACTATCTTTTATCAAAGACACATATTCAGTAGAGGTCCCGTATGTATCAGTCTTGATATTCTTTAAGGGTACTACAGTCTTGGGCGTTACATCGCTCGTAGGTGTATCTGTGGACGTGACTATACTATCTTTTATCAAAGACACATATTCAGTAGAGGTCCCGAATGTACCAGTCTTGATATTCTTTAAGGGTACTACAGTCTTGGGCGTTACATCGCTCGTAGTTGTATCTGTGGATGTGACTATACTATCTTTTATCAAAGACACATATTCGGGAGTGGGCTCGAATGTACCAGTCTTGATTTTAATTAAGGGTACTACAGACTTGGGCGTTACATCGCTCGTAGGAGTATCTGTGGATAGTGTGGATGTGACTATTCTATCTTTTATCAAAGACACATATTCGGGAGTGGACTCGAATGTACCAGTCTTAATTTTCTTTAAGGGTACTACTGTCGTCGACTCATCGGTTGTAGATGTGTCTCTGTATTCTGCATAGGGCTCGTGTGTACCAGTCTTGGTTTTCTTTAAGGCTGCTACAGTCGTGGCCGTTACATCTCTAGTAGGGGTATCTGCGATTGTGACTATACCCTCTTTCATCAGAGACACATGTTCAGGAGTGGACTCGAATGTACCAGCCATGATTTCCTTTAAGGGTGCTGCAGTCGTGGACATTAAATCGATAGTAGGTGTATGTGTGGATGTGACTATACTATCTTTTATCAAAGATACATATTCGGGAGTGGACTCGAATGTACCAGTCTTGATTTTCATTAAGGGTACTACTGTCGTCGTTTCATCGGTTGTAGATGTGTCTCTGTATTCTGGATAGGGCTCGTGTGTACCATTTTTTGTTTCGGTTAACGGTATTTTTGTCGTGGTCATTTCTTCAATAGTTGGTGTAGATTCATGGGTAAGTACTGTCCTGTCATGTACAGGAGAGATCACATGTGCATCAGTTGCTTTTATAATTGACTCCAGGTCAGCTCGGGTCACATGTCTGAAATAAATATTTTCATTAAGTTAAAGTGGAATTTTAATACACGACACGTAGATAAAAAGTTGCTGCAAACACACAAATACAGTTGATATCAATAAAATAAAAATAAGAAGGTTAAATTATAACATTATAATGGATGCCAAAAAGTAATCATATAAACATTAAATTAAGTTGAAACAACATAAAAGAAACAATATTTTATTACGTGTGCGCTGCAGATACACAAAAGGGTCACGGCTCAGCAATATGCCCCACTTTTGCTAGTAAAGGACTCGTTTTCTACCGGGAGATGATACATGACATAATTGAAGCAATACAGTTACCTACTCTTTAACCTTTTACGTTTTAAAACTTAATTTGCCTAAGGACTTACTAATGTTTAAATGAGATAAATTTAATTTGTCAATTGCTTGTTAGGGCGATTAGGGATTGCGAAGGCAGTTGGGCAATGAGTGGAGAGGTGTAGTAGTTCAAGTGTCTTGTTTTTAAGCCAAAGGTGCAATGCAATTGTCACAAAAAATACTTATTCCCTTGGCAGGTAAAGCTGTGGTAACATCGTGTTAAACCTATCTCTCTTAACCACAATTACGGGACGAACTGAGATCTCTTAAAAATAGTATACTATATTTTGTGTTTACCTTTTGTTGCATATTTATGTACAAGGGTGCTACGGGAGGGTACACGACCATCAAACAAGCGAGCCAGTTTAACACTAATTTATTCTTGCGTTACAATACAGGTTATGCACACAAGTGCATGTGGTTTTCGCTTACATGTCTAACATCCCTCCACCTTATAGCTAGAACTATACCTATCTAACCTCGAAATTACTTGGTCTTAACAATTCACTAGGTCTCACTAATTAATTACATCCGTCCGTATCGCTGTCCTGCATTTGCGTGGGGGTAGCAAACAGGGGGCTTGTCGTAGCTTCGCTGTCCTGCTTTTGCGTGGGGATAGCAAACAGGGGACTTGACGTAGCTTCGCTGTCCTGCATTTGCGTGGGGGTAGCAAACAGGGGGCTTGTCGTAGCTTAGCTGCCTAGCCGACACGCGGTGTTGAGCCAGATCAAGGGCTACTAGGCTGGCAGATACATCCAGTCTCTCTGCCTCTTCTGGGGGCGGTGGCGTGTGCTCGCGAGCTGCAGGTGCTGCAGCAGCCGTCGCCGCGACGGGCGCCGAAGACGTCGTAGCCATGTCTGGCACGACATCGGGATCCCACTGCGATTCGCTTTGAATAGGATATGGATGCCCATGCCCCCTTAGTTGATCAATGTGTCTTGTTACTCTGCAGTCTAGCTGTGGTATGTAAATTTGGTACATAACTTTCCCGATCGTCTCTTTTATGATACCTTCGATCCATGAATATTTTTTATTACTATTAATATATTGAGTTAACGTTATAACGTTGTCATTAATTTAAAAAGGCGGTCGATGAACACCTTTGTAATAATTAGCCTGTTTCATATTCATAGCGGGCTGCGGACGATATAAATAAATATATATAATGTCATTACTATTAAATTTAATAATGAAACCATGGTTTCTAAGAACAGATTTAGATATAAGATATCTCTCATAATTTGTAACTTTCCCATACAAAGTCAAAGAACCGGTGGCGTCGCTGATTAGTATTGAAAAATAAAAATTCATGTCTTAAAAACAATGCATTTTATACGTTAAATGTCATGTTTCTTAGGCTAAATTGAACGCCTCCGTGTAGTTTAGATAGTAAATCGTTATCATATGGTAGTGGATGGATATTGATCATTTAACAATTGCTTATTAACAGTGATCGGATTAGGTAGTGCCATTTCGCGGGACTTCGGTACGTTATCTTAGTGTGGACATAACTTCTAAGCCCGACATTTAATATGAAGAGTAAAATTTTTGTTCGAAAATTTACAATTTTATAGTTATTTTGTTTACTTTCAGTTTGATATTGATAAAAATTAGTCTAATTTTACTTAATGAACATGGTTTTAAGGGTATTTTTACACAATAGCTAATTTTGTCATATGTGTGCCTTTATTAATGTTTTTCTAGTTGTTCATTTCACACTCGTAGTTAAATGATTGGTTTAATCAATCATTTTTACTTCTTTACCGGACTTTGAGACGCACTTAGTGGGACTCTTTTGGCCGATCTCACTGGACTTTGATTTCGTTCTAACTGGACTGAGGTTCTGGTGGTCTAAAGTAGAGCAGTCATAGTTTTCTTTAATTATTGTTTTGTTTCTACTACTGTTAGTAGCAGCTATAAAAACATCAAATAAAAGATGTATTCACAATTACAAAATCCTTTTATTTTTTCATGTTTCTTCAATTTATGACATAACAAGTCCCAGGATCCCGAGGCTTATCCATGTTAAGTATAATGTTTAAGGTCATTCACCCGAAATGGCACTACCAAATCCGATCACTGCTTATTAATTGTGACGGAATAGTCGGCACATAACCTTACGCTAGTCTTTCTTTAACGTGGGTACTATCGGTGACGCGTAGTCCGAATGCTAAACGGGTTGTAATAAACTTAACTTGATTAACCTATTCAATTCCTTATAATTTTATTTCCTCGCGTAAGGCACCTGCCTATTTTTAAAGAATATTGGTTTAGAGCCCGCTTTAAGCCGTAAGTCGGTGGTATATTTTATTTCATTAAATGTCCCAAGGTTACCTTACAAAACCTGAGAAAAAGACAACTCTTCTATAATGTCTCGGTCGCTATGGCCATGGCGGTCGGCGCGGGAGTCTCGGCTTCGGGCTACAGCGTTCACGGCGTGCGCGCCTCGCTTCGCTGGCGTGAACTCTAGGTTAAAAGCGCGAATAAAATTTCTGCCAAGTATGGGCGGCCCCGCATTCCTAACAAAATTACCTACACGGATACCTAATGGGTTTTCCCTATGTATGAAATAGGTACCTACTGAAATTATACCTATTGTTATAAGATCACCGCCGCCGTAATTAAACTATTTCTTACACGTTCTCGACAATGGCCATTCTTTAAAGTCGAAAATATTTGGTGTATTATTATAGGCTCTATAGGGATGAACGAAAATGCATGTTACAAGAAAATGTAAATATTTTGATACTTATTGCTGTAGCACTTTGAAAGAATATTAAGTTTGAAAGAATTTGAGCTATCTTGCATCTCCGTAAGTTATACAGATTTTGAGATACGACAAAAAGTGCTCTAAACTCACAATTTCATTAAGTTAAGAAAAAAGTGCATGTTTTGAAGCCTACTACAAGACTTGCAGTAATTGTTATAAACTCAACTTGTTACAAATTTAATAAAGTTGTTACCTACAAGATTGAGATCGATGGTAGATCGAGTCCGAAACACTACGCTACGCTCCAAGACCAAAATCCTTGATGTAGCGCGAAAAGCGGCCAAGCTAATGTGGGACTGGGCTGGACACGTCTGCCGGATGCCTAATGAGTTGTGGGGCAAAATCACCACAAAGTGGGAGCCCAAAAACTCAAATCGAGCATCTGGTAGACCACGCCGGCGACGGCGGGATGAACTGGACTCCATCTTGGAGGAATGGAACACAGCGCTTGACCAGGACCAGTGGAGAGATTGGGGGGAGGCCTTTGCCCAGCAGTGGGATATGTCAGGCTCCAAGTAATAATAATAACCTACAATTGCTTTTTTTTGGCGTGAACGTTTACGCCAATATTTAGCGAAAAACTTTAACGTAACCTAAAATTTATGAAATAAAACTATGAAAACTGATAAACTCGTGTATATTAACTAATTTAAACTTCCTTCCGACGTTTCAAACACTTTACAGGGTTCGTGGTCTGCAGATGACTGACAATGGAGGAAATTTGATAGATCTACCTCCATCAAAATAAGAAAGATAAGTACAAAACTACCCACCAAAGAAAAATATTTTTTTCGACGAAACGGACCGTTAGTATAACTTTCGGCTGGTGGTACACCATAGGTCTACTATCGTCATCAACATAAATTTAAGAGCTTTGCTCTTAAGCGTGGAGTTCTCGCCAATCTGTCCTTGTTTCTGCTACTGTTTTGAGCTCCTGATACGTCACTACTTTAACTTTCTCTTTGGTTTAATCTAGAAGTAATTAATAAAGTTGTTTTGGCCTCGTCTTCCTCTTTCTCTTATTATTTCAATTTTGCCTTCAATTATTGTCTTTATAAAGTCGTCGTGACCAGTGATCGGATTAGGTAGTGCCATTTCGCGGGACTTCGGTACGTTATCTTAGTGTGGACATAACTTCTAAGCCCGACATTAAATATGAAGAGTAAAATTTTTGTTCGAAAATTTACAATTTTATAGTTATTTTGTTTACTTTCAGTTTGATATTGATAAAAATTAGTCTAATTTTACTTAATGAACATGGTTTTAAGGGTATTTTTACACAATAGCTAATTTTGTCATATGTGTGCCTTTATTAATGTTTTTCTAGTTGTTCATTTCACACTCGTAGTTAAATGATTGGTTTAATCAATCATTTTTACTTCTTTACCGGACTTTGAGACGCACTTAGTGGGACTCTTTTGGCCGATCTCACTGGACTTTGATTTCGTTCTAACTGGACTGAGGTTCTGGTGGTCTAAAGTAGAGCAGTCATAGTTTTCTTTAATTATTGTTTTGTTTCTACTACTGTTAGTAGCAGCTATAAAAACATCAAATAAAAGATGTATTCACAATTACAAAATCCTTTTATTTTTTCATGTTTCTTCAATTTATGACATAACAAGTCCCAGGATCCCGAGGCTTATCCATGTTAAGTATAATGTTTAAGGTCATTCACCCGAAATGGCACTACCAAATCCGATCACTGGTCATGACGTATCAGGTGCCCCAACAGGTTTCCTCTTCTGTTCTCTATCGTTTTTAACAGGCTTCTTGCCTCACCAACTAAATTCATCACCTCTTTGTTTGTCTTTTTCTCTTTCCAGTTTATACCTTTCATCCTTCTCCACGTTAACATTTCGAAAGCATTTAATCTTTCTCTATCTACCATAAGTGACTTTTGTGATTAAAAAAGCGCGTACAGTGTGCAACAAACACTTTTTCCAAATATTAAAAAAAGTGATAACTTACCCAACAGGTCTGTAAATTTTATTCACGTCCATCAGTAACACCCTGAAAAAAAACGGAACGGTTTAAAATAACTGTTCGCATCAAAGCATGTCAGACCACGCATTGTAATTTGTTCCGAGGATATCTCTAAAACCTACAAAGAAATAAAACATGGAAAATGCATGTCATACTAAATTGCCTTTCAAAAAAATCGGCTAAGAGCATGTCGGGCTATGCTGTGTAGGGCTATGTTGCGTAGTTAAGTATTCAAAAACGGCTGAGCCAACTATATTCGAAATAGTTTTATTTTAAAGTATTCTATAAGCCCATTATTCATGATTTTTTTGATAGTTTATGGACGCACGGATCAAAAGCTAGAGGCAGTTTTTTTTTTGTGGAGCGGATATCTCCAACAAAACAATTTTGTTTTAAGATTCTTTTTAAGATACCTTTTCAATGATATCCCACACTGTAGGATTACAGCAAATAAAAAAATCATCCCCACTTCATTAGTAGGGGACCCGATTTCTTTTTCTAGTTTTTATTCTACCACTTTTTTCGGCATTATTAATATGTTTGCCTGTAGCTATCCTGCGAACTGACAGACAGATAGACAGACTAACACGGCGAAACTATAAGAGTTCCTAGTTTACTAAGGTATCCTAAAAACGGTCCTTAAATTTCGTTGTTCAATAAATCACGCTAATGAATTTCTGTATTAACCTGTAAAAACTTACACTGCTATTTAAAATACTTAGTTATCATTGGTCTATCAGAGTTTTGACTGGCTATATTCCATTTCCAGTAGTCAAAATGTTGCGCCGACATTTATGCGATGTGCGCTGTGTCTATGGTTGCAATGGTAAGCATCAGTAACAAGAATTTTGAATTCAAATTGTGAATTGATTTTAGTTCAATACCTATTGTACGTCCTTATCAACCACAGACAGATGAATCAAACACAGACGAAGGGTTAAGAAAAGTGCTATGCCCGGCTCAAGTGGTTTTGGCGGCATTTTTGCGCTGACGTTAGACGTTCATGTTGTACCTTAGAGTATTGACAGAGTGCGAAGTGGGTGGTGGGGGTAACGTAATCTATCGTAGCGCCCAAGCTGTCATCTGACATATCTGACAAACTCAAAGTATTCTGATTAGAGCAAAACGATCTATAGGTAATATTAGCGATAATTAAATTACTATAAATACTGAGTGCAGGGTTAATACGTCTATAGGGATAAATGGAAAAGCTTAGGTTCACTCTCAGTTTAATTACTCGCGTTCTAAATTCAAAATACGTTGGGAATAAAACGTTCTAATGGAATCACGTCCAAGTTATTTTGAATGAAAACAATGTACGGGATGTCACAAATCCGATTTTTTCACACTGTTAATCCCGATTTTCACTTTTGAAAAAAATATATGTTAAACATTATCGAATTTTACATAAAATATGTAAATTTGGTAACTGTCGCCATCTCGCAAGTATTATTTTTCTTTTTTGCTGCTTTAGAACTCATTTTTTTCCTTTTTTTTCATGACATAACGCAATATGTATTTTTTACCTTATACCAGTATTACCAATACAATATATTTTATCTAAATTACAAACAAATCGGATAAGTACTTTGGCTCAAATAAAAAAAAAGTTTTTCCTTTTTTTTGCATTTTTTTAATGTAATACATTTGAGGCCTGATATTTGGTGAAAGCACTACATATACATAGGCATATATAATCCAGTAAAAGGAAATCAGTTTTTTCGCCAAGGGTTTTTTCACTATGGTTACTCGGCTATACCCTTTCGCGTGCAACTTCGGACCATATAATTACATATAATTTTTCCATGTGTATGTCTTAGAGAATAGTGACAATAGTGCAAATATAATATAAATATAGAATAAAAAAGATAACATTATACAGGATGTAAATTTTATACGAACTAATCTCTTAACGCCTAGCATAAATAAATAAATAAATATCTTAGGACATCTTACACAAATCGACCTAGTCCCACGGTAAGCTCAATTTAAGGCTTGTGTTGTGGGTATCAGGCGACGATATATATTATACAGTATGTATCACCTCGTAGAGCAAAGCAAGAAACCCTTTAATGTTTAGATCATACTAAACAACTTTTACTACGTATGGGGCCAAACCCGAATTCACGAAAAAAATTTTGACAGTTTCATACAATTTTGATTGCATGATCATGAACAACACGTTGTATGGGAGAGAAATTTTTTTTTCGCGAATTCGAGTTTGGCCCCATAGTAGAAGTTGTTTAGTATGATCTAAATATTAATGGGTTTCTTTCTTGGCTCTACGAGATGATACATACTATATAATAGATGGATACATACGAGTATAGATACTTAAATACATAGACAGCTATGAGCATAGAACATGATATGGTGGGTTTAGATAACTTTTACACAGAATTATTATTAATTCGTCCAGCAATGTTATGTACCTCTAGTCAACCGTTCGTTGGCATGTCATTTAAAAAGGGGAAGTCATAACTGCCATAACAATGTTTACACTCTTTACTGTTCTGAAAGTCTTTAAAAAATACTGTGGGGTTACAACTAAGTGTAACATAAAAAAGCGTCGTAATTAATAATGACATTAATGAATCCTATGCCTATTTGCATTTTTCGCCTTTATTAGATTAACATACTGAATTTATAACAACAGTGAGCTGAAAACCGACCACGTGACGTGACTCAGTTATCCTTATCATAATTATAACATTTTTGTGGGCATACTTTACGGTTGGTATTTATTAATATCCCCAAACCTAAAGTATGTGTTTTATTAAATAATAGATCGGTATTTTGTGAGATAACTATATATATATATTATTTAATTCTGGTCTCATAGAAAGCTTGATATGTACATGTTCTATATCTCCTTATATTAAATTATAGCACTATCAAATTCCATTTTATTTGACATCAAAAATGTAAATATATATTAGATTATTTTTCAAAAGTACAATAAAAACATTTATATAACTTTTTATTGATTATGAAACCGTAATAGTGCAAATCATTGCACATTACTTATGTACAATTGATACGTACATGTTCGATGTGACTTATTTTTAATTCCTGATGTTTCTTAATAAAAAGACTAGATGAGATAATTTTCTTTCTAATGCTATGTATGAACTGTAATGTTTTATTTTATCTACTTATTGGTATAGCTTCTCTACGGGTTCGAATCTCGGGCAGGGCATAGAACAGTCAATAGTAATGGTTTGTTTAATGATGGCTTTGGCAAAGTACTAACTGTTTTGAGGTATATTGGCAACGATATTAGAATTCTAATATCGTTGTATATTGGAGACAAGGACGAAAATTTATTTTGTAAAAATAAATACATACCTACATTTATGATTTCTTATCCAAATCGACGTAGACTCACAGCAGAATATAAGGATTTGTTCTATTTATCTATTTCGCGTATAGTTGCAAGAATAGATAGATACCTATATAGTTAGGTATACGTGAGGTTATCAGCAGGAAGGGACCTTATTGTCGGTTCTAGTTTCCGGGATAATCGGCTTTAAAGTAAAACGTCGAAAATAATGTGTTCATGTAATAAGCAGACTCTAAATTGTAATATGACAAGGACAGGGGTTTTATAAACGATTTTTATAGGTAAAAATATTACTTGAAGTTTAGTAAGAAAGCGACCTTACTGTCGGTGCCGCTGTCGACTGCTTTTAAGAATGCTCTTACTGTGATCAGACAGGACACCGAAAGCAGTACAGAAATGGAAAATATTATTGTAAAAAAAAAGGGGCCAAGAGCATGTCGGGTCTTGCTCAGTATAGGGTTCCGTAGTAATTCGAAAACGGCTGGGCCGAATATGTTCGAAATAAATTTTATTTTAAAGTATTCTATAAGCCCGCTATTTATGATTTTTTTCATTTTATTTTGAACACGGATCAATTGTTAGAGGGGGGGGGGGGGCACAATTTATTTTTATTTTAGAGCGTTATCCACGGAAATATTGACTTAAGAAAAAAAACCTTATTTTTAATTAATAAGGTTCATTCTTTTTAAGAGTCCTCTTGAATAATACCCCACCCTATAGGAGTACAGTAAATAAAAAAAACATCAGCATTTCACGAATTGGGGAGGTAACCAAATCGCATGATTAATATGTAACTATACCTGTACCAAATTGCAGCTTTCAAGTACTAACGGCCACTGAGCTATGCTGCGGATAGTCGGACAGACGGACATGGCGAATCTATACGGGTTCCGATAAATCATCAATAGCTGGCCGCCCGTAAATTGATATTTTTTTTAGTACCCTTTTTTAATGCGATCACAAAACCACAAAAAAATAAATAAAAAATAAAATAAATATCTTGGGACATCTTACACAAATCGACCTAAGATCTGAAATCGAATTGGAGATCAAAAATGTAAACAAATGGGATACCACCACAAAAAAATTATCGCGAGAGGTGGGTAATCTAAAATCATTAAAATACTTATAAAAAATGCGCACATGCATGTCACTGACAGTACGTATAGTTTTTAAATATTTTACTAATTTTTAATATCATACATTATTTTCTTAATCATATATTTCTCTAGTTTTAATAAAATGTAGGGTGTTTAATTTATACTACTGGCAATGATAAGAGGTTTTAAACATTTGGTTCGCAGTTATAATAATGTACTGAAAAAAATCAAAACAGATGGTGCTCCAAATGACTCTTTTTTGAATCCATAAAAACTCCTAAAATTTAGCATTACAAAGTACATGAAAACAGATTTTAGTATTTTTAACTACAAATCAATCATTTTAATTTTTTTATAGAAATTGATTCGATTGTAACTATAGATGAAGATTGGAATTCGTTCCCCGACTATCTTAAAGATTAAAGTAACACGACATTGGTTTTCAAACATTGATTATGTTGATTATTTACATCATTCTAGCAAATTTTCTAGGTATTATTTTTGTAATCAGGAACCGTGGACACTCAGCCGTATGTTTTTTATAGTCATGTCCAAAAATATGTTAATGATTGTGATACTTGTGTATCGAGCATACTTTGACTTTCGCGTATCTACACCTAAACATTAAGTATTGTCTTAGGTTTAGCAACTGTAAGGATAGTTTGTAAGTGTGCAAATAAATAAAATAAAAAATAACTCATAATATTTTCTTAGGTTACCGCGAGGATTACACATGAAAGAAAACGGATAAACTCGCGTATATTAACTAATTTTAACTTCATTCCGACTTTTCGAACACTTTTCAGGGTTCGTGGTCTCATGCGTTCATAGTTTTATTTCATAAATAACTCGTCTCAAAATGCGACGTTAATTTATAAAGGTGTTAAAAAATAAAAAGTTTTATACCCCTGGAATGTCATTTTAACATTGACTTTATAATGTCATGTCATTGTCATAGATTGTTTACATTTTTGATCTCGAATTCCATTTCAGAGCTTAGTCCCACGGTAAGCTCAATTAAGGCTTGTGATGTGGGTACCAGGCGACGATATATATAATATATAGATACATATAGATACTTAAATACATAGATAGCCATGACCAAGGAACAAATATTTGTGATAAATAAATACACAAATAATGCCCTCGCCGGGATTCGAACCCGGAACCTCCAGCTTCGTAGGCAGGGTCACTACCAACTAGGCTACGGAGGCCGACAAAACTAAAACTAAAACTCTAAACAAAACTATTTAATATTTATTTTTAAAGTTGAGTTGAGTATATTTAGGTTTCCAGTTATGACGATTTACCCCCATTGTTTTTTTAAAGGTTGACAGAGGCCTGAATATTTATGTATCATTTATTTTGCTAACCTAACGCGACGACCGCATTCTTGTTAGCACATATTGCCATTTTGCACCTACCCGCTTTGCTTGCGCTGCTGGGAGCGAGATGCAAACATGTATTGTGCTAACGCGAAAGCTAAATCAACAGCTTTAAAGATTATTTGAATAGAGAGACAAATTATAATTAAAAGTTAAAACTACAAAATTAATCGTATTTTTATTCTTTCTTTTAACTTAATTACTAAAAATGTGGCGACCGACATTAAGGTCCCTTTTTACATACATGAAGACTTTAATGATAACTGAGAGAAATTACATGCTTTGTTTTACGCCTAGTTGCTAAAGGGTTACTAAAGTGACATTGTCCCTTTTGAAAAATTCACTACGGTTGTACCAGGTTTTTACTAAACTTTGCCTCGAATTTTGGGACTGAAAAATAGTAGGTACGTAGTATATTTAAAAAAAAATTGAAATTTATATAAATTTATATATTTGATCTGATTTAACTATATTTAAGCGTAGTAAATACATGTTTTTGTTGATTTTGACTAAATAATTAGATTAGTAGACTATGTAGCTATTTTTGTTAAATGTTTTTTTAATATAATAAACAATGTTTATTTAAGTCAAATTATCTAGTAGTACACCAAACGAAGGAAACTCAGAGGAAAAAACTCGTGTATAAGCGAATTTTGGCATAGTTGTAGGGAATGGTGTTTTAAACCACATACTAAAAGTACTGGTGGTTAGGGGTGGAGCTAACGGGGGGAGAGGGGTGTAAAGGTCCTTATTTTTAATTTTTCGTAAATAACTCGTAAACCGTGGCTTATAGCAAAAAACGGTCTAGTACATAAGTAATCTACATAAAATTCTCTACAAAACAAGTATATGCATGTTTCCTCTGGGATCAATGTGTCATGAGATAAGAAAGCAAGAAGATGGACACTAAAGAAATAAACACATTTGTTTAAGTAGGTATGGCACATACAGAATGCTCGCAAGCATTCCAAAAGATTTTATTGCTCAATTCCTGACCATATTTAGAGTCTTTAATGTTACATAAAATTTCTTGGATTCGGCTTGGTTTCAGAGATAATCAACCTTTTTTTCGAAATAAGTTTTTCGACGTAACTCATCATAAAACTTCTTTTTGATTACAGTGCTACCACAATGTGTTTTAATATTACCACACCTTTTGCCTGGCAATCAAAAAATGGGAATAAACTTAGCGAAATAACCAGTCCCTAAAAAAAATATTAAAATAGATAATTTTTACAAATTGTTGTTATGATAAAAAGTCCTGGAAATGTCAAAAAATATTCAAAAAGTCTAAAATAAAAGAGAAAAAAAAAATTTTTTTTTGGTGGTATTTGACATTAGGTCTCATAATATTTAGTTGTTTATTTTGATATCTAGAATGCGTACAGTTGAAGACAAAATAAAGGGTATACAAAAACGTTCAAAAATATGTCCCAGTGCACTCTAATACTGTGTAAAAAGAACGTCGTAACATATTTATGAACGGATTCTTTCGATACTTATTTTTGCACTTGACTGTACTTAAAATATTTTGGAATGCTCGCGCCCGGGCCCCTGTATGCTTATTTGTAAAAATAAAATTCCTAATTATCTCCTAAACCTAAAATATGCTCATAATCATCGTCAAAAGATTTTTACTATGCATTCTAGACATCAAAACAAACAAAAATTATTATGAGAATTAATGTCAAATACCACCAAAAAAAAATATTTTTTTCCTTTTTTTTAGACTTTTTGCATACTTTTTAACATTTCCAGTACTTCTTATCACAACAACAACTTGTTAAAATTATTTGTTTTAATATTTTTTTTAGGTACTGGTTATTTCGTCAAGTTTATTCACATTTTTTGATTGCCAGGCAAAAGGTGTGGTAATATTAAAACACATTGTGGTAGCATTGTAACCAAAAAGAAGTTTTATGATGAGTTACGTCGGTAAACTTATTTCGAAAAAAAGGTTGATTATCTCTGAAACCAAGCCGAATCCAGGAAATTTTATGTAACGTTAAAGACTCTAAATATGGTGAGGAATTGAGCATTAAAATCTTTTGGAATGCTCGCGAGCATTCTGTATGTGCCATACCTACTTAAACAAATGTGTTTATTTCTATTGTGTCCATCTTCTTGCTTTCTTATCTCATGACATATTGATCCCAGAGGAAACATGCGTATACTTGTTTTGTAGAGAATTTTATGTAGATTACTTATGTACTAGACCGTTTTTTGCTATAAGCCACGGTTTACGAGTTATTTACGAAAAATTAAAAATAGGGACCTTTGCACCCCCCTCCCCCCGTTAGCTCCACCCCTAGCCACCAGTACTTTTAGTAGGTACGTGGTTTAAAACACCATTACCTACAACTATGCCAAAATTCGCTTATACACGAGTTATTTCCCCCGA
Organism: Thaumatotibia leucotreta; assembly: GCA_025490895.1. Classification (NCBI taxonomy): domain Eukaryota; kingdom Metazoa; phylum Arthropoda; class Insecta; order Lepidoptera; family Tortricidae; genus Thaumatotibia; species Thaumatotibia leucotreta. Next base: position 35,080 of record JALPQI010003457.1, read on the forward strand.
TAGGCAAATTTTGGTCTTCGTTAGGTGGGCTATAGTACCTAACCAAACTTGTGTTATTTTGTAATAAAGTACAATAAGAAACATATTATAAATGGAATATTGAGTAAAAACCATCTATCACATTTTCAATACTTCATTCACTTTGGCATGGTAAACAACAGGAATACAGTTATACAATTATAGAATTGAGTTTGAAATCGAAAAGACCGTATAATCTACTTCTCAAATAACATATCTATGTACAGTGGCGTTCAGAATTGCATGGACGATTTATGAATGAATTCATTCATAAACTGTCCATGCAATTTTGAACCCCACTGTAACTTCCCACATCAACATACCTTTTTTGGGTGTCGAAGTTTTGAATGCAATTTTCTCAATAAAGCCTTTTGCGACTTTTAAGGTTAAAATAAAAAAAATAGGTACTTTCTAGGCCTAATCTCAAGTTTTTTAAATGGTTCGATAGCATATGAAACGTAGATTATGAGGATACCAGTGATTCCATACCGACAATAAGGTCCCTTCATGCTGATAATGCTACATAGGTATGTATATATATATATATATATATATAGATCTAGATATACGTCAAGCTCAAACTAAATTAACCTTTAAGCGCAAGTTGCGCAAGCATCTCTTTGACAATTCTCAAGATTAATATTCTGGTACTTTAGAAAATAGCAGGTATATTAAGACCGAGTGGCCGAGGGGTACAGGCATCAGCCGCGAAAGCTGAGTACGTGGGTTCGATCCCCACCTCGGACATAGGTGATCTTGGTCGTTTTTCTTTGGTATATGACATCTAATATTTATAAGGTATATTATTATTATTCATCATCATCATATCAGCCGAAAGACGTCCACTGCTGAACATAGGCCTCCCCCAAAGATTGCCACAATGACCGGTCCTGCGCCACCCGCATCCAGCGGACTCCTGCGACCTTCACCAGATCATCGGTCCACCTTGTGGGGGGCCTACCCACGCTACGCCTTCCGGTACGTGGCCGCCACTCAAGAACCTTCCCGCCCCAACGCCCCAATTATTATTATTATATTATATTATTATATATTTTGATATTTGTAGCTTTATCATCTATATATTGCATATCTATTGATATTATATTATTTTGTTAGTGTATTTAAGTATGAACTCTTCACATCCCGCACCATTAATGTTTATCTGTTTGGCCTGTAGGTTGACTGGTACAGAATGCCTTATGGCATTAAGTCCGTCTGTTGTATCTGTACTTTTTACTGTACAATAAAGTTTAAATAAATAAATATATATAGATAGTTAGGTACTTATAAATTTATACAGAAAACAACTATGGCGAAGAATTATTTTCATGATAAATACACAAAGAGATGCCGTCACCGGGATTCGAACCCGGGACTTCCAGCTTCGGAGGCAGGGTCACTACCGACTCAGCCTCAGGGTAGACAAAGTGTAGATTTGCTTACCCAGCATCCAGCATTCTTGTTTTAACATTGTAAGCAGGAGCTGCGTCAATCTGCAAAATATATAAAAGTTAATTAGTAACTGACGAATGTTATATCAAACATCATCATCAGCCTATCTCAGTCCACTGCTAGACATAGGCCTCTCCCACTAACCAAGCGTGAACGCAACAGGAAGTAATGCCCAAAATCGCCACGCTGGGCAAGTGGATTGGCGATCGCAGTAATGTGTCCAGTACGCTGCTGCCTACTATCAATCATTAATAAATGAATGGTAAATCCCTGTAAAGACAGTGTTTTCAAGGCACGAACCATGTTTGTGTATTGATTGTATACATTATATTATAACTAAACTATTGTAACAATACAAAAATAGGTTAAGTAAATAAGTATAGTAATTTTCAAAAACACGTGCTGACAATGTGGCATAACCCAACTAGCAAAGAAGTCATATAAATCAAGAGTTATACGACTTTTAGCCATATAAGAGTTTTATAGTCGTTTTTAGTTAACCTGTTAGTCAAATAAACGTTATAAATCTGATAGTTTAGTCGTCCTACCAAATAGTCTAATTACTATGGTAAATAAACGTTTTTGCGACTTAATTATACAACAATCATGTAGAGGTTTTAAAGAAAACGTTTACTTAATGATGTTCAAAGTCGTATAAACGTTTTCGTCTTATAAAGGGTTTTGAAAAAACAGAACCGTCGTAATAAGGTCATTTTTACAACGTCTACATAATTTTATTGTTGTATAAGTGATATCATAAAACCTTATCTCGACAGTTATATAGCGGTATTGAGGGTAACTTCAATATGACAAAAAGATATCAGCGGGACTGTTATCTACCTTTTATTCAACAGTTGGTTATATTAACGTCAAACAAAAACTTTTAAATACCTTTAGTTGTTGCCGAACCCGTTATATTCCTTTTATTGAACTATATGTTTTTAAATTGATTTTAAGTTACGGTTATAAAACATCATGCAATTTAAAGTTGATTTGAAATTAATATTATAAAACATCAGTCGCCATTTCGTGAGCATCACAGTACTATTTCAAAGAAAAAAACCATGGACGTTACATCGTGGGAACGGTACAAACGAAGTGGCGGGCTTGCAATGGCGGCTTAGTAATGGCGGACAATTTGTAGTCGTTATAAAAACCTTTACTTAAGATAAAGTTATATTGTAGTCGTATAAGTATAAATCCATGACTTGTTCCAAAATGGCTAACCTTAACTATAATAAAATATGAAGAAATATTGTTATAAATTATAATTATTTCTAATATATTAAGAGCGCGACAGCAAAAAACTGTATATCATCATAAACTTTAACAGTAAAGTGACCTTCCCATACGAATTCAGCTCACGCCAAATGTGCAAACGCTCAATATATAGAACAATAATTTCTATTACAAAACTCATAAAATTACCTTGTATTATTTTTCCGTACACTTTTTGTCACACACACCAAGTTTTGCGCGTATCTAAAATAAATGTCAGGAGCAGTTTTATAAATAAAACTTAAAAATGTTTACGTAACTTAAAAGTCCGATAAGCAATGAGTAAGGATTACACTAAACCTTCTATAAAACAAAATGGTCAGTTATAAAACATTTATTTGATATTTAGGTCGCGTAAAGGTTTTTGTTGTACTCTTTATACAACGTTTTGGTCATTCCTTAATCGTTACAATACCTTTAATAAACGATTTAAGTCGCCATGCAAACCTTTATAAAACCTTTATCTCACCAATAAGTCTTATAATTTGCGCCACTTTCGCCTTTTATAACCGTTTACCTTACGTTTATATGACCAACCAAATAGGACTACAAGTTATATGCAAAACGTTGTCTCAACTTCTATATGACTATATTTTGCTAGTTGGGAAGACACATGCTGAAACTATCTTTACTAAGTATTAGCTCTATCAAGTACCATAAGCATCAAAATACTCTCATAAATTGAGACATATTTTTGGGTATTTTCATACACATATATTTACACTTGACCGTACATTCAATGTCGATAGAACAGAAACTAATACTCAAAATTTAATAACTAGAAAACAAAAATAATGCTTTGAAATAATAATAATATTTAAGAAAACCCTTCATATCATATCGATTTTTAAACAGACATAACAAAGTTTATTCAACATAATTAATTAATTATACACTTAAGAATGCCAATATTATAAAAAAACTAAATCTGCCTCCGGTTTTAATATAACCCTATCCACTGACCTGAGAACTTTCTTTTACCGGCAAGAAATTCTGAAATAAGCTTTAATTTTAAATATTATTTATGAAATCGTAATCGAGAGAGTAGCGTATTTTCTGCAATGCACCTACACATAATTTTTTAAAACTCACTTGAATAGCTCCAAAGCACAGCACAACAAACACAACGGGCCGCATTTCTGTCAAAACAGAACCTGTGTCACGGAATGCTGAAACTCAAATGATTGAAACTCTAGGACTCTGTGTGGATCCTATATATAAACGACAACCGGGTAAATCCGCGTTTCCTGTTACATTTTTTTACTCTGACAACTAGAGACCTTTACAATCTCTAGCAGTATAACAATGCTAATTTTAACTTTGTTTAACTAAAAATAATTTTATGCCCTTTTACATAATATATTTTTACATCATACATTTCTCAATAAATCATTACATTTATATGTATAATTATTCTGACTAATTAGAGACTTCATCTCTAGTTAATGTACTATATCTGTATTTATATTAAATCAAGTTTGTTTCGTTTTTAATTAATGCGTGTTAGCTGCAAGATGTTATAAAACTATTATTAAAAAAAAGGCCCGCTGAGTTTCTTGCCGGATTCTTCTCAGGAACAGTGGTGTAGGGTTAGAACCGGAAGTAGCTTTTTTCTCTCATTTGCTTAGTTTAACGATTGAAAAGCGCTCGTTGCTGGTCCTAATTGAATAAAGAATATTTTGACTTTGATTTTGATATTTGATAAATTTTGGGTCGCAATTAATAATAATACTAGCTTTTACCCGCGGCTTCGCACGCGTAGATTTTGGACTTCTATGAAAAAAAAATGTTTTTAACCGACTTAAAAAAAGAAGGAGGTTACAATTTCGACCGCATGTAGTTATATGCATGTTACACGGAATCCTGTGAACAATGAATCCTATTTTGTTTTTTTTTCTCAGGAGATTCAAAAGTGGCCAAAATAAGTTTTAATTTTGAGATATTTTTTTTAGTTTCCCCTTAAATGCCGACAAACATTTAATCGAATGTTGTTTCAAAGACAACGGTTCAAGTATTTTCATTTCATCGACAAGTCATTCTGTCAAAGAATAGTTTCCGGTAAATTTAAATCAGTGAATTTTGAATGGTACATGAGTTATTTTGTATTTAGGTTATAATGGAGGTTTTCCTTTACGGGTTCTTATTTTAGTTTCTATGTTCAGCAGTGCACGTCTTATGGCTGAGATGATGATGATGATTTTAGTTTGGTTTAAATTGAGTAATTTTTATTCCGCAGTTCTAAACTAACCCTGAACCTAAGTGGATAGCTGTTCGCTTATGTGTGGGGTCACAGTTGTAACCTAACTCAAACCTATTTCTGCGTGGGATCGCAATGGTCGCAGTTTTAACCTAACCTAAAACTATTTCGATAGACGTTTGCTTATGTGTGGGGTCGCAGTTCTAACCTAACCTGCTTTAATAGCCGTTAGTTTCTGTGTGGAGTTGGGGTTCAAACCTAACATAAACCTACTTTCAAAGCTGCTGTATGGGGTTTCAGTTAAAACCTAACCTGAACCTCCTTTGATAGTCGTTCGTTTCTATGTGGGGTCGCAGTTCTTACCTTTCCTAAACCCAAGTAGAATCTTACCTTATTACATTATGTTTGAAGTCTGTTTCATTGAACAGCGTATTAGTATGACATAATTAAATACTTCATTGCAAATAAACTACACGAATTAAAATTAGCAACGCAGGCATCGTCATTTCCTGGGTGAATATCTAAGCGTTTCAACCGCCTAATTTTTGTGGCATCATTTTTGTCGAAGTTTCTATTTATTACAATGTGATATTTTGTCATTTTAAGGAGGCACTGTACTTTATACAAATGGCGAAGTATAACATTGAGACTTCGGCAAAAATGATGCCATCAAAATTAGGCGGTTGAAACGCTCAGATATTCACCCTTCGACAAAACAATAATGTAATCCGCAACATCCTTTTCTCTTATGCTAGAATAGCCAAAACATTTAAACCGGTGATGAGTCAGTCAATCAGGAATTCAGGACCCCCCACCACAGTGACTCGATAAACCATAGAAACGATATTCATGATGTTTTTTACCGCTTAACCATTTCACCCCTTTCAGAGGTTTAATTCTCAAAAAACCTAAAACACGTCTTTATCCTTTTATGTCAAGGAATACTCCTGTAAATTTTCGAATAAAATAGTTTAAATAATCAAGTTTTCCCATACAAACTCTGGACTTGCACCCCTCAGGGTGTGGATTTTGACTTAAATTTTCTTAAACCACCCCTACACTCTTAAAGGAACCTACGTGCTAAATTTGGAATCTCTAGAACCAGAAGTAAACATAAATAATTAACCTTTGTTTGTTTGTTTTTCGAAAAATTGAAATAACGGTTAATTATTTATGTTCTTGTCCACTATGATGGGCAGCAGCATCATCATAGTGGACTCATTACTGCGATCGCCAATCCGCTTGCCCAGCGTGGCGATTATGGGCATTTCCCTCCTAATGCGTCTACACGTATAGGTAATGTGAATCTGGAGATCCCTTAAAATTGGATAGAATTTCAAAAACCGATTCTGCAGAGGGCCGAAGCTTCGCTCCGGGGGCCCGAGAAGTTCCAATCCCGCTAATTTTGGGCGAAGCCGAAGGGCACGCCGCGTGAGGGCTGGAGCATTACCGGAACCAATGTAAATCTATTTCGAGTGAGTCCGCAGGGCGAGCTTCAGGGTGGAAGGCCGAAAGCCGAGCTCGCGGAGGTCGAACCGCGTCACACCGACACCAGACTGGGCCCAAGCGCGTAGAAATTTAAAGCGAGGCCGAAGGCCGAGCTACGAGAAAATTGAGGTACCATGCCTCTTCAAGCCCCAGTATCTAAATAAACCGATATTTGTGTAGGGCCCAAGGCACAACGGGCGAGTCCACACGGTTCTCACAACCGTCCCTCTTAACTATTATCGAAATCGAATAATCGAACCAGAGGGCCTAACGGTTCGCTTCGAACTCCAGCGAGGACTGAAAGCCGAGCTCCGCGTAGGGCCAACGGCCAAAAGCGGCAGCCAGAGGGGCACCAGCTTGCGAGGCCGAAGGCCGAGCCGCCAAAGCCTAGCACTACCACGTCAGCCGACGGAATAGAGTAACGTTAAAATGGATCCGACGATCGTTTTGACAACCTGCAAAGGCCGTAGGGCCGTAGGCCTGAATCGTCCCTCGGAGACCGCTGGCTTGCGAGGCGAAAGGCGAGCCCCCGGCCCGGACCACCGGAGCCAGAGTCCAGAGAGAAGACTTTCACTTAGATGGCCCAAGTGTCACTTGGAAGAAATTTAAAGCAAGGTCGAAGAAGGAGCTGCAAGAGAATTGAGCTACCAAGCTTCTAAGTAAGCCCAGCTCCACATAGGGCCTAAAGCCTGTAGCGTCAATATCGGGGTGATTCAAACGCGAGCCCGGTGGCTCGGAGGCCCGACGAATGAGCCCAAGCGGTACAACCGCCCTTCTTAACTGCCTTAACAATCGAAGCTAGAGCCCAGCGCTACCGCACTACGTGATAAAATAGTGTACTTAACATGAAAACAAATCGGAGATCCGCAGACCCAACGATCGTTTCCACAACCTGCGAAGGCTGCAGACCGTGCTCCGCGTAGGGCCGACGGCCCGAAGTGTCCCCAAAGGGGCGCCGGCTTGTAAGGCCGAAGGCCAAGCTACCAGAGCCCAGCGCTCCTTCGCTATACGATGGAAAAGAGTAGCATTAAAACGAATCTCAGGGCCGCAGCATTTTTTTTGAGAAAATGCGGAGGCTAAAAGCCGAGCGCCGCGTAGGGCAAAAGGCCTGGAGCGTGGCCTGACGGCGCGCTTGCCTGTTAGGGCGAAAGCCGAGCTGCGTGAGACTCAATTTACCAGGCAAACCTACCTTCCTTCTTATCAACTCCCCTGCACAAATGTTAAGGTCTAACCCGGCCCTGGAACGGTCAAAGGTCTGGAAAGCTTTTGGCAGTCATGTCATCATGAAAATTCGTTTGCCTATGAATTATTATTGGATCCAATGTATAAAATTGTTCTGTTTCTATGGGAAATTAATATTAAATAGAACTTGAAATTTTGTTGTTAACACTGAAAAAAAAATCCCCCGAAAGTGTATTTTGTATCTAAATTATGGAGTGAACTTAAACTTTTGACCGGTATCTACTTACTGTATATCAAATGATATATCGTAGATACATAAGTTATTTGAAAAACTCATCGGTACGAGCCGGGGATTGAACCCACGATCGCTGCGTAGCAGCTGTGCATTTTACCCCTTGACCACAAGCGCGTATGTACAATGTATCTGTTTCATACACACTTCAAGAAGATGTGTCATGTCACATCTTAGGCTTCGAAGAAAAACTTCAATAGTGCGATGTAGAACATTTCGAGTTTTCTTTTCAAACATATATTTAAACATATAATTTGTATATATATTTATAATCTGCATATAAAATGCTTTAATTTGATACCCAAATCATAGCATTTGGATGACATATTATTCTTGGCGCTACAAATGTATTTTAATGAATCTGGCTTTTCTAGAATAACTAACAAACATATAAGTTAAATACATATTCGTAATTGCAGTTCAAAGCTCTTCATTTTGATACCAAACTCAATAGGTTTTTTCAAAAAAGATTTTTTTTGTCAGACATTATTGAATTTATATGCCGCCATATTGTTTTTAACGTAACGTCACATATTCTATGTTACCCGCGGCGTTACGAGGATTCTAATGATACCTTACACTATTAAAAACGGTTAAGTGGTAGCGAAGATCTGCGCGTTTAAAGAAAATATGAAACATACATAGGGGCTGAACACATATACTCTCCTTTTGGCAGTCGTGTAAAAAAACCTGAAACACGTGTTTACTTATTTATTATTAAAAACATTCCTGTGAAGTTTCGAATAAAATAGCCCAACTAATCTTGTTTGCCCATACAAATTTTAACCCCCCATTTAAGGGATGAATTTTCAAAAATCCGTTCTTAGTGCGCCTCTAGACATTATAAAGAATCTACATGCCAAGTTTGAACTCTCTAGGACCAGCGGTTTGGGCTGTGCGTTGATTTAAGTCAGTCAGTCAGTCAGTCAGTCAGTCAGTCAGTCAGTCAGTCAGTCAGTCATTCAGGACATTGCCGTTTATATATATAGATAAGGGATGGAAGTGTAAATTTGCGTTAGTCGCGAGCTGGTACAGCGGCTGTCAAGCCACTGCGCAGAAAGCGGTGTACACCTCCCTACACTCCTGAGCCGCCTACACCGGTGTTGCCCCTGGCTGTCTCTTGTGACGGCATTTACGGGGGCCCATCTAATCGGCGGCGAGTCACCGCCTGCCTCGATAGCAAAGAGAAATCATTGTCATGGCAGGTGTCTGGACCTCTTTTCTATAGTTCCATCTTTGATCCATCCATCCTCCATCACAATAGCCCATTAGTCTTTTCCATTACTTCTCAATAGTCTCTATAGGTACCCCTGCTAGGACCGGTTTCCGGATCTCTATCGATGTGCCCGTGAATGAGTTGGAGCAGGTGTTCAACACAGCAAATTTCTCCAAAGAACCTCTACGTGTTGGATTTACACGTGTATATCCCCGCGCAAGCCTATCACAAAACCGGTATTTGTAAGCCCGCGATTCTCAAGGAGATACAAACATTATAGTAATTGCTTATTAAGTAAAGTATTGTACATGTTTTCCTCTTAAAGACTAGGAAAAAATATTAGTGAACTGTTATCTACAAATGCCTGAACTAGGATTTCCTGTGCTTCAGGCGGAAGAGGACAAATTTTCGTATGTTATTTAACTATACGCTTATATTATTTTACTATAATTACAAATTTATAGTCAAATAATATAATTCTATATACACCTGCAATAGGTTTTAAAATTATATAAAGCAAAATTAAGAACTACTTAGGTGTCAATTAAGAACTACTAGCCGTGTGGTGACGGCAGTAAGAATACATTTGTCACCACCCCAACTCCTTCTGCGGGTGTCGTAAAGAGTCGACTAAGGGATTGAAGTGTCACTTACCATTACTTTTTTTATAAAAGATTGATGATGGGCAGCAGCGTCATCATAGTGGACACATTACTGCGATCGCCAATCCGCTTGCCCAGCGTGGCGATTATGGGCATTTACCTCCTAATGAGTCTATACGCACAGTTAATAGGAGAAGCCTACGTCCAGCTGTGGACTATCATAGGCTGATGATGATAGGTGTCATATTGTTGACTTTGTCAATTTGTCATTGAATTCATTGTATGTCGTTTCTTTAGCATAATAAAACCTAAGATTCAGGTATGCTAAAGTATATTAATTGCTTCTGTAAAAAAGCATTGCCAAAAATGGAGAAGTATCCCTGTATCCCAAGTAAGCCTGACAGATTTGAAGCGGACCCGATAGATAGTTAAGTCACAATGGTCCAAAATGGCTACACTGGAAAAATATTTTCGGAAATTTCCTTCAAGAATGCAAAGCCGTAACTGACGCGGTAAAATATAAACTGCTTATTAATCTCATAGTGCCGAATATTTATGAGCATATTGCTCAATCAAGTGATTATACTAATGCATATCAACGTTGGAATGTTTATTTGTAGTGAAGCCCAAGATTGAAATTTTTGCACGCCATAATTTGTCTTCTAGACGTCAAAAGAATGGTGAATCCGTTGATCAGTACCTTCAAGCACGCAAGTTGCTGTCGAAAGAATGCAGTTTTAAAGCGGTTAGGTACTGCTGAATAATATGAAAAAGTCTTCATAATGGATTCATTCATTGCGGGATGCTAAATCTTCCACAATACGTCAAAGTCTCCTAGAAAATATGATTGTAACGCTAAATGAAGCTCACATTCAAGCTCGCGCTTTAGAGTCTGCCCAAATACAATCTCAAAGCTTTAGCCCACTACAGAATGCCGCAGTTGGCCATTCTTTGTCAATTCCTGCACAGTCCACGTCTACCGCTGCAGCTACAGCTTTAAATCGGAAAATTGCATATTGTACACATTCTTCAAAATCTCAAAATGAAGAGAAATGTTATTTCTGCGCAAACCCACGACACCCTCGGCGACTGTGTCCAGCTTGGCGAGCCACCTGTCTTAAATGTGGAAAGCAAGGGCATTTCGCCAAAGTCTGTAGAGGCAACATTTCGCAAAATGCTGCTATCGTAATGAACAACGACGAGCAAGCACAGGATGTGTCTTCGTGTTTGACAGTGGCAGCAAGTGGGATAGAAAAATGTACTTCGTCTATAGAGGTAAATAGAATTTAGCTTAAAGCTCTGATCGACACTGGAAGTTCAGCCAGCTTCATAGACGAAAACTTATTGCACAATACGGGCTGGCTACGAAACCTTGGACACAAAGCGTTTCAATGGCATCATCATCACACACGACGAATATTACTCAAGTCTGCTCTGCCATATTAACCTTCAATAATCAAACTCACTCGGGGATATTAAGTATTTCGAGTTATTAAGAATCTTTGCTGCGATGTTATAGTGGGCCCATCGTACTACAACAGTATTCTTCAGTAGAGGTTAAATTCGGTGGAACTATGCCTCCCTTAAAACTATTCTCCTTGAAAGAGGCTAATATCGACCCTGTCAATTTATTCGCCAACATGTCGCCGGAATGTCACCCGATTGCAGTGAAATCTCGCAGGTTTGCGCTGCAGGATGCGAAATTTATCGATGAAGAAATTAAGAAACTCTTAGCTGACGGAATTACAGAAGAGAGTAAATCACCATGGCGCGCTCAGGTCCTTTTGGCAGCCGGAGCGCATCACAAAAAAAGAATGTGCATTGACTACTCTCAGACTGTTAATAAGTATACCTACCTCGACGCGTATCCTCTTCCTAGCATCGAAGAAGTAATAGCTAAAGTTTCTAACTTCAAAGTATTCAGCAAGATCGACTTAAAATCAGCATATCACCAAATCCCTATTATTTCAGAAAATAAACCCTTCGCGGCTTTTGAATCAGCAGGAAATTTATATCCTTTCTACCGTATACCGTTCGGCATCACCAATGATGTTGCATGCTTCCAAAGAGCTATAGATTCCATTATAAGAAAATCAAAAATCGATGGAATTATGTCCTTATCTAGACGATATAACCACCTGCGGAAAAGATAAGAAGACCACGACGAAAACCTAAATAAATCTTTGGAAATCGCAGACAAGTACCATCTGACTATCAATAAAGAAATGAGCCAGTTTGCATTAACGGATATAAGTATCCTAGAATAAAACATTAATAATGGAATAGTTAAACCTGATCGGGAACGACTACGTCCGCTCCTTGATATGGCGTTACCTCAAGACTCAGCTTCGCTAAAGCGCCACATGGCTATTCTCACATTATTCTAAATGGGTGCCTGACTTTTCAAATAAATTGTATCCACTAACCCAAGTTGAAAGCTACCCTTTTGACTCCAGATGAGCCCTAGCATTCGAAGAAATTAAACACATAATATCGAAGTGATCCACTATCCACTATCGACCCAGATGAAGCATTCACTGTAGAAACAGATGCCTCCGATTTTTCAATAGCTGCCGACATGTGGCATTTTTTTCGAAATCGCTGAGTGCCAGGGAGAAGAATTACCCTATTATTGAAAAAGAAGGGATTAAAGTGTCACTGACCATTAATTTATTGAATAATGATGATGGACAGCAGCATCATCATATTGGATAACTACTGCGATCGCCAACCCGTTTGTCAAGCGTGGTGATTACGGGCATTTACATCCTTCCAAGGTGGTCAGACGATTTCAAAAATTATTGATATGTTTTACTTTTATTAGTAACGGCTTGGCTTAAAGTATTTATATAAAAGAGAAATAATGGCAATAGGCATGTTAAATTTTCGATTTTGTAATCACAAACTAGACGTAAACTGCATAGCCTTTAATATTCACAAAAAGCTCGGCTTTATATTAGTAATTTGCTCATGAACTTGCACTACACTTTGGACAACCTTTAAAAAGACTATAGTTTATTATCCCCGGAATTTCATTTATAATTTAATTTAATTCTCGAATCGAGTTCCCAGATATCACTGCGTATATTCAAAACCATTTAAAAATTACTAAAAAGTTGTTGTTGCCCGAGACTTAATAAAATGTGGAGGCTGAAAAAATGAGTGAAAACCGACATTGCAATTACCGAAATATGCATGTCTTTGAACGTCTTTAAAACTCGATTCGTAGGAGATTTTTATTGCCTACTGGTTTGATATTTTCATGGTACGGCTACTGAAATCACATTACTCCATACAGCGTGTCTGTACAATCTAGCAAGAGCGTTGAATCTTTCAGTTCGTGTGTATATTTTAATTAAGTATTAGCGACAGAGGAATGTCGTCACTATTAGTGCGAACTTAATAGGGAGCTCTCTGTGTTCCTAGATATATTTATTTTCAATGCCATTTTAATTTAATTTCGGTTGTTGATTTCTTTTACACTTGTAATATTATTGCAACTTTTTTGCTTTTTATTAAATATCCTTTTGTGTTGAAAATCCTCATAGATATTTCATAAAGGTGTCGAGTATGTACTTTTTTATATTTGAATTTATTATTCTTAGTTTGAGAAATAAAATGCGTAAAAAAGTTTTAAGTTAAACGGTTTTATTGCACCAAAAACTAGAAAATTAACATTAGTTATAACCGTAGATGCTACTTTCTGTACATTACTCACGTGAAACTATTATCATTGTACAGTTGTACAGTAGTCTTCCCGAGTCGGATGCTAAAGGCCACGTTTAGCCTCTATGTCAATTTGTCAATGCATTAAGCGTTAATCGGAAACTTTTACCAAACTGAAATAAAAACGTGTAGTGTCGATACCGGTATCTTTCCCAACCAGAGTTGGGCAAAAAGTTCTGTAAACTTCTGTAAATTACATTAAATTTGTATGTGTACTTTGTAATCTAGAAAGTACACATACTTGTGTGACCGGAAGGAGTAATCGGATTACTTTTTGTCCAAATCTCTTCAATACATTATAAGGAATATTCATAAATGGTCACTGTTTCCATGACGAGAGAATTTACCTGTAAGGGCGCATCTGTAACGCGGGCGTTCACAAGGTTACGACGAAAGACGATAATATGGCGCGGGCCCAAAGCCCCCCTGATGGCACAAGAGAGAAACGCTATTGTGTCGTCAAAGTATTTTTTATTTATTTAATTGTAAATAATAATGCTGTTTCGAAACGTCTAAAAGAAACCCAAACTTTCATAGACGACGAAATAGGCTTGTGTATTGCTTGTAATTTGCTGAAAATGTAATAATACTCTATGTTTTTATAAAACATCTTTATTTTGCAATAAAATTGTTAAAATTTGTAGCTTGTGAAATCATTATTATCATAAAGTTAAAAAAAAGAAACAAATAATGTAGTCTCTAATAAAATGTATTAAATGTACAGACAGTGAGAATCTCATTTATCCTTAATATTTTACACTCTTATTTATATCACATTGTTCATTATTCTTATGTACAAAATTAAATTCTACTACGATATTTTACTAAGAGAGTAAGTACTAATCAGATCTATAATTTTGTTACTGCGATACTAAATAATAGTTTTGTATAAATACTTTTATTTATATTATATCCATAGTAACCAACAAAATATTTTATTAATTTAGCCAACGAAACTTGACAAACTTGCCTAGGTACTATAGATCTACTAAAAAAAATATGGCCCGATAGTTTTTGTTTTAATCTTGATCATCATCTTACACGTTTTCGACATAAGCTTGCAAATATTATTCATAATCAGGAATCTCAAACACAAGAATATCAGCGACATTAACTGGTTCAGCGGACCGTCGAACGCGTTTGACACAGCCTGACCGTCCCTTGACGGTGAAGTCCTTGTGGTACCCCTCGGCGCATACGCAGTTGTTCGGCGATGCGCAGTAGCCGTTGGGACAACCGCCGTGGCAATAGGGAATACATCTGGAAATGAGGATATCGTTGATACGAATCCGGAGGGCAAAAAAGGCTAGGCAAATAACGAGATAGAAAGTGGTTTGATTGATTCAAAAGTATGTGGACTGTCGCTGAATTAGTTGATTCAAGAACAGGCCATGTACATTTCACATATTTGTAAGTGTACATGCTCATAACTAATAAGTAAAACAAAAACACTGTTAACACAGTAGCAACGAAAAGAGTAGCTTTGAAAATTAATCCTAATGACCTTGCAGTGGATTCAAAGAGTAATAAGTATGATGATGAAACACTAATAATAGAGACATATTTTTAAACTAATAGGAGCTATTCTTTATTCTGTTTGAAATATCCTTACATGCTGTTATGTCTAAAGAACATCAAAGTATAGTAAACATCCAAATGCAAATATTAATAAATTAGATAGCAGAAAATATTCAAGGATTAAATTTAAATACCTGTTGCCAGTCGAATCAGCAGGGTCTGGATTGTACCCAGGGAGGCATTCACATCTGTTTTGGCCAACACAATTTCCGTTAATACATTGTTGATCACAGTTTCCAAAAGTGTTACTTGAGATTTGACCTTGGTTTTCAGGGATATTCTGACCATAAGGTCCTTGTTGCCCTGGGTAAGGATAATATCCTTGCTGTCCTTGACCATATTGACCTTGATTCTGTTGCCCTTGGCTGTATTGACCTTGGTTATGTTGCCCTTGGCTATATTGGCTTTGTCCATACTGTCCTTGGCCATATTGACCTTGACTGTATTGTCCTTGACTATATTGCCCTTGACCATACTGTCCTTGGCTAAATTGTCCTTGGCTGGTTTGCCCATTGTAAAATTGTCCCTGGCTATTTTGCCCTTGCCCATACTGCCCTTGGGCATAATGTCCTCCGCCATAATGTTGTCCTTGAGTTGAGTTCTGACCTTGAACTGAAGTTTGGTCGGAACCTCCTTGTTGTAGGTTATATGTAACATTTTCGAGAGGGTTGTACGGACGATTCTGATAAAATATTTGGCTTTCAGTGCTCGGGCCGTTGGTTCCTTGGTTCGAATGCGGGTTATTAGGATAGGTATTAGCAGGAAGTTGAGGATACAGATGCTGTTGTCCTGGTTGAGGTTGTTGGTTAGGATGTCCCGTAATGGTCCCATTTGGTTGAGAAGGGGATTGATGAGGATATTGATTCTGACCTGGTTGAGGATACTGATTATGCTGGCCAGGGTATTGATTCTGTTGGCCAGGATATGGTGCGTAGATAGGATTTGGTTGGTGACCGGTTTGATTCGGAGAGTTAGGATACTGTTGGTTAGGGTTATGCTGGGGATTGTTAGAGTTTTGTCCATTAGGGTAAGGATATTGATTTTGATTTTGTGGGTATTGCCCATTAGGGTATTGACTCGGGTTTTGGTATGGAGTTTGCAGTGGGTTGGGGTGTGGGTACTGAGGGTTGCCTGGATTAGACCCGTTCAGAGCTGTTCCATTGATTTTTGGACCGCATACATTAGGAGCTACGCAATCTTGACTAGGTCCACAATTCCTGAAAGAAAAAAACAAACGTAAACTTAAAATTCACTCATTTCCAGACAAAGCATTCAATTAAGACATACATGTTTACATGTTTCAAACAATACAAAAGGCCAAAAGTAAGACTCCCAGCTCTCAGCTGGTAAACGGAGGCAAGGTAGGAAACTCTTACGTTACAAGAATGTGCTTAAGCGCTACCGAACCGCCTGCAGTAGTCCATCTGATAAATGGAAGGAGTTTGCTTCTCAGCGGCCAGAATGTAAAAAGTATAAAACTTTGAAGACGCTCGTCTCATGAATCTCGATGAAACGTCTGACACGTAAGTCCTGGCCGAAACCCTCCTATAACTAACTACACTTACAATAATTGTGGTTAACTATACTGCCCCATCTATGACAAAGTTTTTAAACATAATTTAAGTCACAGCAGAGCCCACGCTCGTAATTGGCCAGGGTCGCCGTTGCAGAGTGCAAAAAAATGTTTGGCCACCTTGTATAATGTATTATCTACACCACAATCGTATCGTATATAATATAGTATATTTATGTGTATTTGCACCATCCATTTAATATCAATGAATAAATATATATCTAAGAGGTAGGGGGTGTAGGGAGTCATAAGATCTAGTGCTCCGAAAATGGTCAACCTCACCTGCTCGTGGTGCACCCTGCTGTCTAACGAACGAGGCTCTGACGACCGAATGATGGCGGGATATCCATCTGAACCACCAGGCTTTAAATGCCTGCTAGTGACGGGCAGCAGCGTCACTAGCGAAAAGAGAGCTTGGTACTGCGCTCACCAATACGCCCTTGCCCAGCGTGGTGAGTATGGGCAATACTCCCCTATGAGTGAACCAAATTTACAACGGCCCTCAGTTCCCGGTAACCCTGCTATTCCCGGCCATCGTGGTGACGGTCGTGGTCACGGCAGGGTGGAGGGTGCGAAGAATCCCCGGGAGGGTTACGGTCACCACAAACAGCAATTATATCTGGCTACGTATAATGCTCGTTCGCTGAGGGAAGACGTCCATATTGCTGAGCTCGAGTCAGAGTTGGGTAACATTAACTGGCATATTCTAGGCTTATCTGAAGTCCGAAGACAGGGGGAGGACATGGTAACCTTAGAGTCTGGTCACCTACTCTACTATCGTGAGGGCGATAGGACGTCGCAAGGCGGGGTTGGCATATTGATCAACAAAGCGCTCCGTGGCAACGTGATAGAAGTCAGCAGTGTGTCGACGCGGGTAGCATATCTTATTCTTAGACTTACCGGGAGGTACTCTTTAAAGGTAGTCCAGGTATATGCTCCAACGTCGACATACTCCGATGACGAAGTTGAAGCTTTGTATGAAGATGTAGCTAAGGCCATTCATAACACCTGTAAGACTCGTTTTACGGTAGTTATGGGGGATTTTAACGCCAAAGTGGGAGTACAGAAACGCGGTGAATCCGTCATTGGTTCATACGGCACTGGTAGCAGAAACCAAAGGGGACAAATGCTGGTTAATTTTCTAGAGTCACAGAAGCTTTTTCTGATGAACTCGTTCTTTCAGAAGAAGCCTCAAAGAAAATGGACCTGGCGAAGCCCCGATGGCTTGACTAAAAACGAAATTGACTTTATCATGACGAATAGGAGGTTTATATTCAAAGATGTCACAGTACTTAATAAGTTTAATACCGGAAGTGATCATCGACTTGTGCGTGGCACTCTGAATATAAACTTCCGCATTGAAAGAAATCGCCTGATAAAGTCTACGCTCCGGCCGTCGCTACATAGTGCCGTATCAGGTTTAGACCAATACCAACTAGTATTGCAAAACCGATTCAGCCAGCTAGAAACCACTGAGGACGTTGATCAATGTGCCAACAACATCACGGATATTATCCGAGAGGTGGGCAAGGCATTCTGCCAGCCAAAAAGTGGTGGTAAGGCGTCCAGAATCTCGGCAGAGACAGCTGATCTAATGCGACAGAGACGGGAGATGTCGGTGGATTCGTCGGATTATAAACCTCTCAATAAACGTACAAAAAAGCAAATACGCTTTGATATACGCCAAAGCCGCACTCGAGAAATCGAAGATGTGATTAGGCGGAATAAAGGATCGAAGGTATTTGCTAAGCAATTGGGAAGGAGTCATCTGACGAAGCTGACGACATCTGATGGTCGCATTGTCTCATCTAAACCGGATCTGCTCGTTGAAGCTGAGGACTTTTACGGACGCCTGTACTTATCACATGCACCGAAACCCATATCTCTCGCTGCCGATGATAGACGTGCAAAGTTAACCCGCCACTTCACTGATGAGCTACCGGACATCGAGATCTTTGAGATTGAGTCGGCTCTTGAGCAGCTTAAGAACAACAAGGCCCCTGGAGACGACGGTATTACAACTGAGCTTCTGAAAGCTGGAGGACGCCCTGTCCTGGACCAGCTCAGAGGGCTATTTAATGCCGTACTTCAGAAGGGTACAACGCCGACAGCGTGGTCTAGAAGTGTTGTTGTCTTGTTTTTCAAGAAAGGTGATAAAACGCTCTTGAAAAACTATCGACCGATATCACTTCTGAGTCACGTCTACAAGTTGTTCTCAAGAGTCGTCTCAAATCGTCTCAGCCGTAGATTTGACGACTTCCAACCTTCGGAGCAGGCCGGGTTTCGGAAAGGCTTCAGTACCGTGGACCACATTCACACCTTGCGGCAGGTTGTACAGAAAAGTGAAGAGTACAATCGCCCCCTTTGCCTTGCGTTTGTGGATTACGAAAAAGCCTTCGACTCTATCGAGACCTGGGCTGTTCTCGAGTCACTTCAGCGATGCCAAGTCGATTGGCGATATATCGAGGTGATGAAATGTTTGTATACAGCCGCCACGATGGCCGTCCAAATCCAGGACGTCCAGACAAAACAAATCCCATTGCAGCGTGGAGTGAGACAGGGAGACGTTATTTCTCCGAAACTGTTCACTAACGCTTTAGAGGACGTTTTTAACACACTGGACTGGAACGGACGGGGCATCAATATTAATGGCGAATACATATCACACCTTCGGTTTGCGGATGACATCGTTATTTTGTCTGAATCGCTGGAGGGATTAACGGAGATGCTGCAGAGCCTAGCTGATTCTTCCAGACGTGTGGGCTTGGGGATGAATTTGGATAAGACCAAAATCATGTTCAATTCATTCGTAAGCCCGGCACCGGTTTCCATCGACAATGTTAGCATCGAAGTTGTTCACGAGTACACCTACCTGGGACAGATCGTTCAGCTAGGCAGAAACAACTTCGATAAGGAAGCTAACAGAAGAATGCAGCTGGGCTGGGCAGCATATGGGAAGCTTCGTCACATCTTCGAGTCGTCACTGCCTCAGTGCCTTAAGTCCAGGGTCTTCGACCAGTGCGTCCTTCCAGTCCTCACTTACGGGGCCGAAACGTGGACTCTTACAAAAGGTCTCGTTCACAAACTCCAAGTTACTCAGCGAGCTATGGAAAGGGCTATGCTCGGAGTTTCTCTGATGGACAAAATCCGCAATCAGAATATCCGTCGAAGAACCAAGGTCACCGACATAGCAACGAGGGTAAGCAAACTGAAGTGGCAGTGGGCGGGACATGTTTGTCGAAGAGCCGATGGCCGATGGAGCAGACGAGTCTTGGAGTGGAGACCGCGAACGACTCGCCCGGTGGGCCGCCCTCCCGCCAGATGGACCGACGATCTAAAGAAAGTGGCGGGAAGTGGTTGGATGCGGAGAGCTGAGGACCGAGTATGGTGGCGCGAATTGGGGAAGGCCTATGTCCAGCAGTGGACGACTATGGGCTGATGATGATGATGATGATGATATCTAAGAAATCCTTCAGTTGATAAAATCAGGGATAAAGTTGCATTCACTTACGGATTGCAAAGAGCTTTACACTCTCCCCTATACAGAAGATATCCTGGGCGACAACGGCATTCCGTGCCCGAGCAATATCCATTAATGCAGCTGCCACACGGCTGTGACCCAGAAACTGGTGACCCAGGTACTGAATGCTGTGACCCAGGAACCAGTTGATGTGACCCAGTCTGGGAATATGATCCCTGGGGTCCACCAGGTCTGCAGGAGCCGTCAGGAGTTGAGGAGTAGCCGGGATTGCAAGCACAGATGTTTGGAGCTGTGCAGTTTCCTGAAATAAAAAAAAATATTTTTAAAATCTGGTGTAAAATATTTTTTAAAGTTATATTCTATGACCAGGAATACGGAGGCGAGATTGGGTTTGGTTTTGGTAAAGGTCAAGATAAGTATTCAGATTAATTTTGCTGTGATACAGAAGTAATTTATTTTACTGGCGTCATTAGTACCTAATAATGAAATTATCAAGACATCCATAACAGTTTTTGATATCGCATCGAAATTTTGTATCAAGAACAAAACGAGGCCATGAACATGTGTAGTTGTAAATATAAAAAAATATATCCTAGAGCACGTTTATACCCAATGTGGCACGCACAATCTTTTACTGATATTTAGCTTAAATCCCTCTTGAAACAATTACTATCAAACGCCATTACAATGCCCATTCGGACATCAAATTGTAGACGTGGCTACAGATAACCAAGAGAATTTCATGTGGTCAGAGAAGCAAGTGCTGTTATTGTTGTTAGTGAGGACGAAAACACATGTAGTTCTGATACATTACAATTTAAATTCAAGAACATTCACTTACCGATTCTACCACAATTATCTCTACAATGTGGAACGCAGAATCTTCCACTGACATCTAACTTAAATCCCTCCTTACATAAGCACTGAGCACCATTGCAATGCCCATTCTGACAACCAATCGGACACGTAGCCACACAGAATCCAGCGTGATTCTTAACGTGGTCAGGGAAGCAGGTGCACGTGTTAGGGGCAGTGCAGAGTGCGTTGACGCATTCGGTGGTGCATACGGGATCGCAGATGAGGTAGTTGTGGATGTTGCGGATGTATCCGGGGCAGCAGGAGCGGATGCGGCTTAGTCCGGCACGAGACTGAAATTGAAAGTGTTGTGGCCATTAAAAACGCATATTGATACTCAAAGAACTGTTTTGATAATGGTAACGCAAGAATTTACAAAATGAAGTACCTATTTAGGAAATCTGCCCAACGAAACAAAGGAGCATTCTTTGGATTATTAGGAAAATCATTAGCAAAATCTCAAAATTGTTATTGATTTAAGGAGATACTTACACCGTTGCCAGCTGGTACATGTTTTGGGTCCCGCGCAAGAGAAGAAGTCCTGAAAATAAAGGTCACCTACTTATTTATTTTAATCAGTACTACAAAATTCTTAATCTTACTGGTACATTGTACATGTTTCGGGACTTTCGGGTCCGCGCAAGAGAAAAAGTCCTAAAAATGATGGTCATCTATTTATTTTAATCAGTACTACAAAATTCTTAATCTTACAGGTACATGAATAGTTGATCACCTATTAAGACATTATTTATGATGCATAGTATACGTATCAAACGTAAGTATCAAATTACGATTGAAATTGCGAAACCCTACATTTTGGCACATTTTGGCATTTTTGGAAGAATGACTTAGTGGTAAGAATAAACCAATTGAGGCATAGATTAAGGTTAGATACATTGCACAAAATTTGTAATAATCTAAACAAAACAAAATGATGTGTGACCTCATTTATATGTGTGGGGCTTGAATTATTTATGAAACAAATTAATTCTTAGCAAACTAGGTCAAGATTTAAACAAAAGCCATATTCGGTGACACCAGAAACAAGCCAGTCAAAAAATAATCTTAATTATTTTTTTCAAAACTACAATTTATGTACAAAGATCAAAAGATCAAAAGTAACTAATCTACTTAACCTAACCTATTATATCTAAGATTGGCCCTTGTGGCATTGTACCGAGAATGATGGCGGCATTTCCTCGCTGTATTGCAATACTGATGCGTTGTGCGAGGAAGTCGCCAGCTCTACAATTTTGAAATAGAACATAATGTTTGTAATGTTTTCATAATATCCTATCATACATACATCCTGTGCCCCCGTAACCTTATCAATTGCTGCCAAATATTTGCCCTTTGGATTGATATGTGTAATTGTAAAATTCCAGTTAAACATAACTGTTACCTACAACAACAAATTATTTAATTTAAGCGTTGAACTCATCAAATGTATCCAGAATGGATTAAGAAATGCAACCTATAGAGGACAGGCAACAAAACTGAAACTCAAACAGATTTTTGCATAGAATTAGTTATAAATATAATGAACCTTTAAAAAAACCCCAAAACCTGGTTCTTCCAAATCTGGACTTGCTTGAGCTTATTCGAATCAAAATTATGATCTGATTCAATCTAGATAATTTTTTAATTCGTATATTTAATTCCACTTAATTTACCTTGTATTTTTGTTTAATTTGTTATAAGTTTGGGTTTGACATTGAAATTAATTTATTCTCCGTATTGACATTGTATTTAATTTAATGTTAGAGCTATTTCCATGTTTCATTATTATTTTTTTTTGTGTTAATTTGTACTTCTGATTCTGGTATGTCGGATATACAGGCACCGGTTCTTTTGAGGTGTCCCCACTGTCCCGGTTCTCCGCGCACTTTTTCGGACCACGGGTTGAAAGTGCATATAGGGCGCTTGCATAAGGATGTTCCCAAGGTGGCACTATCTCCCTCTCCCTCTCCCTCTTGTTCGGCGCCGCAGCCACGCCAAGCGTCCTTGTCTCCCTCTCGCTCGGTTTTGTCGCAGCAGGATCAGCGCCGGGTTCTTTCGTGCAGCCGCAGTGGACCGGATCTAGATAATCTGGCTGTTTTAAGGAAGTCTGTGCGTGTGCTGCGTCACATCCCGAAAGGTGCTCGAAATTTAGTGGCGGGTAAATTGTGCGAGGTGATCGAGAGCTGTATCAGCATCAATGGGACGGCAGAGTGGTTCTCCTTGTTGTCATTTGCGTATTCCGCGCTGAGGGTTCCGAAAGCGGCCGGTCCGGGTAACTTGACCTCCAAAGTGAAGCGCAACGTTGAGTCTGCTGGGGCCGTCGATTTTATGTCCGTCGACGCTGAACCTGCAGTCCGGAGGCCGCCCTCGGCCCTTAGGGCAATCGAAAATAAGGTGTTTGAGGGTGATCTCAGGGGGGCGGTGCGATTGTTGATGTCGGATGATGGGGTGGCGCCGTCTAGTCCTGAGACTTTGACCGGCCTGTTGTCGAAGCACCCTGCTCCTTCGCGGCCTTTGTTGTTCCCGCCTGAGCCAGACAGATCATGTTCTTCACTTTCTGCCACGCTGGGGGAGGTTGCACAGGCTCTTGGTTCCTTTAACAGTGGTTCGGCCGCAGGTTTGGACGGTATTCGCCCTTTTCACCTGAAGGAGCTTACTTCTGGATCTGCCGGCGATAATGGGCCACGGTTATTGGAGTCCCTAACGAGACTCTGCAACTTCCTCCTTAGTGGTCAGTTAAACCCTTTGGTCTGTCCCTATATGTATGGCGCATCCTTGTGCGCGCTGACCAAGAAAGATGGGGGTTTGAGGCCTATTGCGGTAGGCAGTGTATTCCGACGTTTAGCTGCCAAGCTCGGGTGCAGTGCCATGCGGGATGAGATGGCCGCTTACTTGCAACCGTGCCAGCTCGGGTTTGGCACTAAACTGGGCTGCGAAGCTGCCATTCATGCCGTTCGGACCTTTGCGCTTGATCCGGACAACGCAGACTGCGTCATCATCAAGTTAGATATAAGGAACGCATTTAACTCGCTAGAGCGTGATTGTCTGTTGGCAGAAGTCCTGGAGAAGGCTCCAGCTTTGTACCCCTTTTTGTACCAGGCCTACTCGTCTCCATCCAAGCTCTTTTATGATGGGTCACTTGTGCTTTCACAGGTGGGCGCTCAGCAGGGTGACCCACTTGGCCCCCTGATCTTCAGCCTTGCCATTCATAAGGCAATATCTCGGGCTCGTTCCGTACTAAATGTTTGGTACTTGGATGATGGGACTTTGGGGGGCAAGCCACAGGAGGTGGAACGAGACCTGGGTGCGTTATTGCCCCTTTTGCGGGAGCTGGGTCTCGAAGTAAACTCCAGCAAATGCGAGTTTTTTGCCTGTAGCGCCATTTCGCAGTCTTCGTTGTCTGTGTTCGAGAACTTGCTCCCCGGGATTGAGGAATTGTCCATGAATAATTTCTATCTCTTGGGTTCTCCAAGTTTTTCCAACGCTGTGCCCGAGGCGTTTAAAGTCCGGGAGCAACTTCTTCGGTCCGCGGGGGAAAGGTTGAAGCAGCTCTCGGCTCATGTGGCGCTCACTTTGCTGAGATCCTGTTTTGCTGTACCCAAGGTCATGTACTTTCTGCGAACCGTTCCAGTCTGGCTGCATCCAGCGCTCGTGGATTCTTTTGACCTTGTGTTAAAAGAGTCCGCGGAGTGCTTGCTGAATGTGTGCTTGGATGCGGCCCAGTGGGATTTGGCTGCGTTACCAGTCCGGAGTGGTGGGCTGGGTATTCGACGCGTGCGGGACGTGAGCCTTCCGGCCTTCTTGGCGTCGGCGGCGGGGGTGGTGGAGCTTGTTACTAATATTCTATCCTTAGATGGTGTCAAGGCTTCCATTCCTTTTGCTGCCGATGCTCTGGTGGCCTGGGAGTCTCTCAACCCGGGCGTGTCAGTGCCCGAAAAGCCGTACCGGCAACGGTTGTGGGACGAGGTAGGGGTGAATCGAGTCTTTGAGGGGTTGCTGCAGAGCGCCGTTGGTGCCGATCTAGCCAGGCTTAAAGCGGTTGCTTGCCCGGAATCAGGTGCTTGGTTGCACGCTCTCCCCTCCCCTCACTTTGGTACCCTGCTGGACAACGACACGTTGCGGGTGGCCGTTGCTTTCCGCCTGGGCTGCGATGTTTGCCAGCCTCATCTTTGCATTTGCGGCTCTATGGTGGAAAGCAGCGGGCACCACGCCCTGAGTTGTCGTCGGTGCGCAGGCAGGTTCCCACGGCACCATTCCTTAAATGATTTAGTTCGGAGAGCATTGGTTTCAGCCAATGTCCCTTGTGTCCTAGAGCCGCCCGGCCTTAGCCGGTCGGACGGCAAGCGGCCGGACGGTTTGACGCTGGTGCCGTGGGAGAAAGGAAAGTGCCTTTTATGGGATGCCACTTGTGTGAGCACTTTTGCGGCCTCTCATCTCGGGCGTACGATGCGTTTGGCGGGTGCTGCAGCCGAACAAGCGGCAATGCTGAAGAGGGATAAATATTCGGGCTTGACTGGTTATTTGTTTGTCCCTCTGGCGGTCGAAACTGCGGGCTGTTGGTGCGCGGAAGCCAAAACTTTCTTTGGGGAGTTAGGGCGTCGTCTCCAAGAACGAGGCCATGATCCCCGCTCCGGATCGTTCCTGGTGCAAAGGCTTGCTATTGCAGTGCAGCGCGGAAATGCCGCTAGTTTGTTAGGCACCTTTGCACCGGGAATGTTGCGGGGTGGGTTATTTGACTAATTGGTATTTAAATTGTGTTAGCTTTAAGGTTCTTTAGTTAAGTTTAGATTGGTATTATGTTATTTTGTGATTTTAGTATTGTTTTTATTGTAATTGTGTATTTTTCATGTCTAGAGTAATAAAATTTTAAATGGTCAGTAATAAAGAAAACTTTAGTACTACTATCTAGATAATAAAAAAGATGTTAAGAAAAAAACCAAATGAAGGGTCCACGGAAAGAACATGTCTAGTTAATTCAAATTACAGAAGGAAAAACCACCTTACCTTTAACAGAATAAGGTGTGAATTTGCCCTGATTTTTTTAAGCACTGGACATGTTTTTCCTTGGACCCTTCAAATAGGTCACCTTTTCTGTATCTACTTACTAACCTACGAGTAAGTTCATACAGAAAAAGAAACTTACATTTAGAATGAAACTTTCTGGACATTATTTTTGATTATTACAATCGAATAACTTCGCGATTCTGATTTTAATGAGTCCAAATATGTCCAGATCTAGAAGAATGAGGTTTTCGGGATTTTTGAAAAACGCTCTAAAAATACTTACGGAACCTCAATGTAGCAGACACCGATCTCATGGTTGGTCTGACTGGCTTGCACATAGCCGTGCTGTGTGTGGTTAAAGAACCTGGAACGGAAGAAGGAAATTAAATTAAGAGTAACAAAAAGAAAATAATGAAATACCTTTAGGCGGCCCAGGGCAGACTCGTATTGAGAAAGTTTTGCTTCATCAAGAGTGTGTCAAACTCTTCGAAGTTACAACTCTCCAAGGCTACAATACCATCGTCTACTCATCCAGTCCTACTCAAAAGAAAGTGACATACATAATTATAGTAACGTACAAGGGAATATACTCGGGAATTTTCGAGAATTTTCATGAGAATTTAAGAGTGACTTCTCATTGAGAATTTTAGGAAGTTCTTTTATGAAGAACATTGTATTTCAGAATTCAGTAAACAAGGCATAAAATATGCCTTAAAAGGTATGTATATACAACGGTTTTGGCATGATTAGATTGCTTGTAAAATTTAAATTGCCGAGAACATTCTCTATAGAAGTTCCGCAACTAATGAAACTTCTCCTCGGTACATTGCTACTTACATAATCATAAGTCGTACGTCGATATTGTTTTATTCAGAGCCATACCTAAATATGCACATACTCTACAGAATTGGGCTTACTCAGATTCTAGCCTAGAACGAAATTGTCTTAATACGAATATGCCCTGGTCAGGTGGTTCTGTAAATCTGTACCTAAACCATTACTTGAGATATTGAAAAGAAAGGTGTCACAATAAACTGCTGAATCTACGAATCCCATAATCACCTACTGTTATCATGTTAAAACCTTTAACTCTATAGGTATGGGCGGATTTTTATTTGGCTGTAGTTTTTCACAATTTTCCAAATTTGGACTTTTTTACATTTTTTCTACTCAGAATCACGAGCTCTTTTAATCTTGATAGAAATAAAAAAGTGTCCCGAAAATTCCATTGAGTTATGAACTATTTTTCACACAATTTCTTCGACCGTAACTCAGTGGATGACAAAAAAAATTATGGAATTCTCGGGACACTTTTTTCTGCTAAAGAGGATCGAAAGAGCTCGATTTACGAGTAGAAAAAATATGAAAATATCCAAATTTGAAAAAATTTAAAAAACTACAACAAAATAAAAATCCGCCCATATAATAATAAGGCTACGGTCTCAAAAACACAAGGTCAAAAACATCTGAACAGGCCTCTATTTTCATGGCTTTACACTAAATGTACCTACAGGATTTTTTTTATCAACGTATCAGCTCCGATATGTCTGATAGCAACTGTATATCTAATGAATCTTCCATTAATTAATATATACATGCCGCCTTGTCAAGGAAAACGGGGCTTTAATAAGCTGCCTTAACGTAAACCGATTTGCGCAGGCCTATTTTGCGTTCCACCATAATTATCATACTTTACAAATTGCTCATGATGACCATAAACATTGTCACAAAATTCTAATATCTTATGTTACACACGTTCATCTTCAGTGTCTTCCTTTTATTGACAATAAAACAAATGTGAGTCATCAATAACGTAATACTTAACCCTTGGCTTATTTGTCAGTTGAGTTGTGGAAAATTTTGACGGATTACTGTTATTTGAGTTAAATATATAACTATGTAGTGCATAATCCTTTGCCCTAGTTTCTATACGAAAATGTGCGAAATTAAATATTGCAATCACAGTCAGTATTTGCACTATTTTAAAGCTAATTGATAGGTACAGAAAAATACATTTTAAAACGTAAATTTTCTGTATCCATCACTCCAACGAAAGCATCCTCAGAGTGATACTAAATTATCGAAATTCACGAATGTATAGATAATATGGTATAGATGGGGGTAAAATCCATGACGATGCTTGGTTTAAGACACTCGCTAGTAAGCGCGAAGCGTCATCACCAGACATCGGATTCCGTGGGGCGAAACATCTTGACAGCTAGGGACTTTCTATATCGATATACTCATTTATCGATACTTGTTCAAAGGTTTAGCTATACAATATTTTTTTATTAAAAGAGTAATACCCATATAATAAAATAGCAGCTAAATTTTCTTCTTCTTTTTTGAAAACGTTTTTAAAAATTAATTCGTTTCAATTTTTTTTATGACTGTCCGATGTATTATTGTTAAAGTAAACCACCAGATTTTTTCCATATTTTCGGGCCTTAAGCGTTTCCGTGAAAACGGAAGAAAAATCCATTTCAGGTGGCTAGAAGACTTTTCAATTTCTGTGGAGGTTATAGGAGCATAACAACATTTCATAAAGTGATCAATAGTTACAAAAAACACACACAATGTTGGGGGCGGTCACTAGTCTATAGAACAAGTATCGATAAATGAGTTTATCGGTATAGGAAGTCCCTAGCTGTCAAGAAGTTTCGCCCCACGGAATCCGATGTCTGGTCATCACTCATCAGCGCGGCACCGGTTCGCCACAGGCCCACTATATCTGTCAGAGTTGTGGTCGTGTTTGTCGCTCCCGTATTGGCCTACACAGCAATGAGAAACGCTGTCTCCCCTCCTAACACTGCTTGTATGGTCTGATATAATAGACTTTCAAGGCCAAATGATGATGATAGATAATAAAAAATGCCTACGTCCAGCAGTGAACTAATATAGGCTGATGATGTTGTTGTATGTTATCCTATTAAGTTCGCCTTACCTGTTATTTGGCTTTTTGGGTTGGCTGTTCTTTGGTTACGTTTCTATTTGGCAAATGACTTGTTGCTGATCATGTCTGTACCTATATGACGAAGCCTGCGTTGCGAATTTTATTTAGTGGAATTGATTATTTTGCGCATTAAATAATTTATGTCCTTACCTGTTAATATTCTCTCCTCCTCTGTACCCATAGCTGCCCCCTCCTCCTTTCACTGACTTCAGTTCCAAGTTCATGTACTGGGCATCATCTTTAGGGTTGTTCGCCGAGCTTAGGGCGAGCAGCGCGCTCACCAATATCACCGTAAACATTTTGAAGTGTAGCTGTAGAAAACATATTAAATGAAATATGGATCTGTTTCAACATCCTCAAATAAAACGTATCTATTTTCAACCGATTTAAAAAAAATCGGCCAAGTGCGAGTCGGACTCGCACGCAAAGGGTTCCGTACCATTATCAATTTATTATTAAAAAAATACAGTTAAATCAACCTACCTCAAAAACTATAGGAGATAATTTAATCAAACCAAAAATCGTTGATAGAGTTTATTAATATGCATAACATAATATATATTTTTTAGAGGGGGGGGGGGACACATTTTTCAGACTTTGAGAGCTGATATCTCGAAAACGATTTGCTTAAATAAAAATGAGATTTATAAACCTTCATATAATTTTCAAAGACTAACAAATACTGACTATTTACAGAAAATTGTGAAACAGGCCATAAAAGCAAATTCAATTGAAGTGAAGTACCTACTCCGTAAATTCCGATTTCAGGACTTTATTACTATAAGACATGATAAAAATAGTACCCTCTTAATTCATACTAATAATGTGAATAGCCACGTTAGCTTCAAATCTCATATTGAAGATAATCTGGATAGAAGAGTAGAAACAACTTCTTCGATCTACAACAATCATAACAAGGAAAATGATTTGCCTAAAGTTCCTTAGTTATGACTCATAACCAAGGTACTTTGAGTTACTTGCTTTTTTAAGCTTTATTTCTTGTAGGCGTCGTAGGCCTATTTAAAACTAAATATAATATTGATGAATATTATTTGGTGCGTGGTGACGGCAGTAAGAATACATTTGTCACCACCCCAACTCCTCCTGCGGGTGTCGTAAGAGTCGACTAAGGGATTGAAGTGTCACTGACCATTATTTGTTATCATAGTGGACACATTACTGCGATCGCCAATCCGCTAGTCAATAGTTAATAGGAGAGGCCTACGTCCAGCGGTGGACTATCATAGGCTGATGAAGAAGAAGAATATTTTTTTTATATTTTCTTCAGTTACTGCGAGGATTGCTCATGAAATAAAACTACGAAAACAGATAAACTCGCGTATATTAATTAACTTTAACTTCATTCCGACGTTTCGAACACTTTACAGATTTCGTGGTCTGTGGGCGACTCTCGGTTAAAAGTTAAAATTAATTAATACACGCGAGTTTATCCGTTTTTATAGTTTTATTTCATGAATATTATTTTTATCTATTTTTGTATTAATTCAGTCTTTATCGATCAGTTTAACTACATATTTTTTATTCCTGTGTATTAAAAAAAAACTGAAGTGTGCAGTGCAACTCAAAGAGTGAAATATTAGATACACATATTTGTGATTTGGCTTTCAATTAATAATCGTTATTATTAATAATCGGTGACTAATTTAATAAATCGTTGATTTTACAATCACTTCGTTATCAGTATTTTGTTTACCAGCAAGGTCGCAGGTTATAAGATTATGTCATTATTGAATTTTGTTTACCATGAGCTAGCGCCGCGGGATTAACGCGGACTTACTTATTTATAGAAATTTATTTGGGCATTTCTCCGAGCGTTTCAAGAGCGGTGGCAGCCTTATCACACGAATCCTGTGAGAGATGCAAGTACTTTTGGATAATTATATATTGGGAGACGTAGTTGATAACTACCAATATAATAAAGATTAAAGAATATATGAAATACCCGCAAAAATCGGGTAGTAATGATGCCACCGATATATCCTGTCCAACAACCTTCAGCAGTAATGAAAGGCGGCAAATTTAAAAAATATACCTATGTAGATTCGTATTGTTGATCGATCATAGAAAAATTTAATTTGTCGCCCGTTTTCAGTGCCAAAAGTTGTTACACATTTAACTTCGTAACAAAAAAATTATGACGTTAAGTTTTTACTAAATTCTTACGAAGGTAGACAACTGAGCTCTCAGCCGACCTGATCGAAAGCGGGAACTGAGGCCCATGGACATAGTGACCAAAAAATCGCCTATGCGCTGCCTACCCTAAGGGCATAGATGGATTGCCTCTATGTCAGTAATTACACCGGCTATCTTATCCCCAAACCGGAACACTGTATTAACTATTTAGCGGCAGGTTAACGGGTAAGACGGTGGTGGATGGTGGATGGCGGGTGGCGGGTGAATTTTTCTTTTCATCAATTAGCAATCGACCCTTTGCCTTTAATTATGTTTTTTTTTGTAATGTACCCTTATCGTCGCTTAGTACCTATAATACAAACCTTAATTGGGATAACTTACCTTTTGAAATACTAGCGCCATGATAAGGTAAACGCAGCTATTAACGCTCCATCGAAAATCCGAAGGTATTAGCGACCTAATAAGTAATTCGGTATTTTTTCATTGCCACAACTTATGTGAGGGTAGGTAGGTTGTTTTCCAGAAGCGTTTATTTCTTGAGTATAGGGTACGGTTAAGTTAGTTTGAGTGGTAGTTCGATAAAAGATAAAAATACATCAATCAAGTTGTGAGTACCGAGAAAGAAGGACATTCCATACTGGCGCTTGCACTTTCAAGTAAGGACTCGACTTATCTGTCTAAGACGTTTATTTTAACAATTGACTACTTTACATCTACATTTATTGCTAACCATATTCATTCATTTATAAATTACAGATATTTTATCACAATTTATTAAATAACATCCATTATCATATATAAAATATAAAATTAAATTTGGGCGGTGATTGCTTCATTATTTTTAGTAGTAGCAGCTATCAACGAGCCATAGGTCGGTAATGACTAAAATGTCATGTTTAGTTTTTTCTTTCTCGTACGATATTATTCTATGAAAACATAAGTATGTTTATAGATTAATTGAGATCAAAATAATTGTAATTTTCAAAAAACTATTAACGACATACACATTAGCACTTGGTTTTCTTCTTTTGATGTTATAAAGTTAACCAAAATACAATATTTTTGGAAAACGGATATTATCTTAGACAGTGTTTATGACGAAGTTTTATCCATTAAAAGTGCTTTTAGGTCCTACATTTTTAATATCACGTAATCAGAAAGTGTTTTGTAGCGACAATAATAATAAAAATACAATATTGTTATTGTTTAATATGGATCGGTAATACATTTTACGTTAGTTCTTACATATTCTATCAACGACTCATATAAATCGCTGATACCAACCATAAGAAGGTATTACCGACCGTACCTAAATAAGTAGGTAGTTATAATATTAAGGAAATGTTTAATGCCATAAATTACTAATTACAAAAATACAAGTTTTAACAAACATGTGGCTTTGGTAGGAAGAGTTGCCTGATCAGCCTCTTCCAAAACGAACACATTAAAAACTGTTAAACATCAAACTAAATGAAATCCATGAATTTATTCAATGTTTAATTTCATAATCATCATTTAGAGATAGATTCTATCAGCCAGCTGAGATCAAGTTAAAATTGGTAGGTAGGTATTAAATTAATTTGCAATCATGTGAATAATATACCTACATATTGGAGGAGTGTAATAGTACCTACATTACGATCCTAGTGCGGAAAAGAGAAAGTTCGAAACGAGTGACGATAAACGACACGAGTTACGAATTTCCTTTTCGCACGTGTTTCATACGACATTTTTCCGTGCAGATGGCCCTCTGATGTTTCGACTTGACAAGAAATGATCCATTTTGCGCACTAGTGCGAGCATCAACCATCTGTCCTGAAAATGTATTTTTCCTAAATATTGCGGAAAAAACAAACTTGGCGCATGCTTCGCGTGCGTAAATTTCCTATTTTGACGCACTTGTTATGAAAAAAATCGTTCCTTACACGTGCGAAACCTTATTTTGTTATTTTATTAAACAAAGGCATAAATGTCCATTTTTTCCCTCGTCTACTATTTTAACATAAAATTGCCTCGGGTAGAAATGGTTCCCTTTATGCCCTTGTTGTACAATCTACTATTGAAACTCAATCGGTAATGGCTGCTTAAAAATCGTTGATACCTTCACACCCATTTTTATGGGTCGTTAATAACAGAAATCGATTCTGTAATTTAGAAATAGATTTTTGACATCTTAATGTTCTATTAAAGGACGAGTAACTCATTATTTACCTTTTTTAATTATCATAGTAGCACATAAAATAGGAAAATTAAATTTTGGGACAACGTGTATACTTAAAAACTAGGCCTGATTAAAAAAATGCCTTAAGGGGGGCGTTAATACCTGCGTTTACCTTAATCGAAGAAGCAGACATAATTTTACTATATTTCCGATGTTTGCAGTATTCCTTATTCTTAGAGATACCGTAAAGTCAGTTTACATTAGCCTTAGGGAGTAACATTGCCCTCCCAAGAAATCCATGTTGACAAATTAACCCTTATTTAGAGCAATGGTAATATATTTACCACCTCATTTTGAAACTTATTCTGTCAATGAATATGTGTCAAACCCAATGAAATTTAGGTGTGACTGATGCCTTATTAAGGGTTAATAATTTAATTAAAACATTAATCATTTAGTTAAAATGTAAGATGCCATCTTTATATTTATTTAAATCAATCAAAGTGGTTTTTTTCGTGTAGGGAATGTTATCCGTTACCCCCTAGGGCTAATGTTCTAATGGAAAATTTCAAACACTCATTCATTGTGAGCCTTTTTAGTAAAACGTCCCAGTTTCAGTCCTGATTCGGACGCTTAAACCTTAAACAGGTAATAATAACATTGTAGAGATACCTACTACACGTTCCGTTCTTATGATAAGCGACAAAGAGAGACGTCTTACTAAAACGACTCACTCATTTAGTTTAAAATAACCTAAGCGCTAATTTTAATTATTCCCGGGAGTTATACCTACGTGAAATATTGTTTTTTTGTGTGTATTTATTGACGTGCGCGTGACAGATATAATAATTACGGTTTCACTTTTTTCCCATCATAAATGTATGAGTTCAGAGAGACCAGTTTTCTTTAATTATCGGCTATTTTGTACATTGCCGTAAGTTGACCCCTAGGAAACTATTGGTACTGAATAGGAATGGACCGGAAAAAAAATTAAATGGTGGTAGGACCTCGTGCAGGGTCCGCCTGGATAGCTACCACCGTCTTACCCGTTAACCTGCAGCTAAATACTACTGTACTGTGTCCCGGTTTGGGGGTAAGATAGCCGGTGTAATTACTGGGCATAGAGGCAATCCATCTAAATCCTCAGGGTAGGCAGAGCATAGGCGATTTTTTGGTCACTATGTTCATGGGCCTCAGTTCCTGCTTTCCATCAGGTGGGCTGAGAGCTCAGTTGTCTACCTTCGTCACATAATAAAAAAATAACTTTCATGCTATTTCATGCTTTTCAAGCAGTAAAATATTTTTTGGTCCCGTACAAGCATTTGATCCTGAACAAAATCAGGATCAATTGGCATAAAAAATAATTGTAAAAAATTACCATTTTCTCGAACCCTGTATGTTTTTAAAAAAATCTGTAAACGGCAATTTTCATTCATTTAAAATCGAAGAAAGGTTTTTTAATACCATTTTCACTTAGCTACTTAAATACTCTAGCTGCCCTCACTGACCCAAAAAGAATTTCCACCCTGTATACTTATTATATATTCAGATCAATTTTAAGTCAGAGAGCTCTCCATAGCATTGAAAAATAAACTATATTTTGTGAGGTTACATTACTGAGATTTGCAGGAGGAAGTGATGGACAATAAAAACGTATTCATATCGCATACTTTATTACGATTATTGTGTTTGATTAAAAACAACAAATTCACATCATAAAACTCTATTAATCACACACGCATTTATTTTTCACAAAACAACCACATAAAACATTAATTAATTACGTTAAATTGTTTTAAATAAAATCTTTGGGATAACACTGTCTTATAAAGTTTTACGCCATCTATCGGTCAGTAGTGAAACTAGCTTCTACGTTTGGTAGCTTTGAAGTCATAATTCGGTTACGGCTTCGCCGTTCAAGTTGACGACCTCAATAGCATGTTCTGAAGGTGGTCTCCAACAAGGTATTTCGGCGTATAAAGGTTCAGACGTGGTTGTGTCAATTACGTCTAACTTTGCTTCACATTTCAGTGCGTCTATAGTGGACTCAGCGAGCGAGTCCGGGCGTTGTTGACGTAGTTCATCACAACTGCTCAAAGATGGCGCTACTGTGCTACGTTGCAAAGTTGGAAAA
>JALPQI010003458.1:0-85472 GCA_025490895.1 Thaumatotibia leucotreta
GTTATTTAGAAATTTTATATCTCTTGTTATGCCCAAATAATTAAAAAACAATTTGTTTTAAACACCTGACATTACAAAAAAAATATAGACAAGTTTCCGGAAAAAATATTTTTTTGCAAAACTAATAATCATTTTTAGCTGCTACTGTACCTACCTATGCCTTGTTAGGTATGTGTACCTATTTGTCAGATAATATCCATAAGTGGAATGCAATATAGTAAATAATAGTTACATTCGTGGTTATACCAGCATGGATGATAACGTACTTTGTTGATGACTTCATTGATCACATCGTGACTAAACAACGGAGTTTAGTTGTGCAGCTGGATACCAGTAGCGCCATCTAGTATAAGTAGTAGGAACTATATTTGGTTCAGAAATTACACGTATGTCCAGTATTTCGTATTTTTGAATTACAACGTGCGCTAAATAAATAAATAATAAGTAAATAAACGATAATATCGTTGGATACGGCTTAACTGTTTGTGGTGGTTCCTATAATATCTACCTACGCGTATACGTACAATGTAATATCGAATAATTTGTAACTAGTGTAGCAAAAAAGAAAACAGAAATAGGTTCATACTTAGTCACATCACTTCATAACTGTCACTTTGTTTGAGTAGGCTCACGTAGGCGGGACAGTTATTTAGTAGAGACAGTAGAGTGCATGATAATAATGAGCGATTTATTTATAACATACCTACACATACATATGTACATACACGTTCTCAATTATCAGGCTCTCCTCTTAAATAAGGTATGAATAAGCGATACATAAAAATTTGCTATTATGATATAGTACCGTAACCTAGATGTACATTATGTAGGTAAATTCGGCTGGGCAAAATATTAATGTATCGCGCGTGCAATACCTATATTTTCAATTGCGTTTTGGCTAGATATCAAATGCAGTGGTCTGCAGGTTAGCATCGTTCTTTGGTTCATTCATTGATAAACTAAACACGAACTAAACGTTATCACAAGATAATTGGTTTTCTACGAAATTAGGCAAAATTTGATAAAAATAATGTACACTGTCCAGTAAGCTGCAGGCATATGTTTATTTATGAGCATA
The DNA here is from genome assembly GCA_025490895.1 of Thaumatotibia leucotreta. Taxonomy (NCBI): domain Eukaryota; kingdom Metazoa; phylum Arthropoda; class Insecta; order Lepidoptera; family Tortricidae; genus Thaumatotibia; species Thaumatotibia leucotreta. Next base: position 1,079 of record JALPQI010003458.1, read on the forward strand.
GACCACGGCACCGTTATCGGTTAATTACTTTACTAATTTAAATGTTTTTATGACTAAGCTGAAGCTTGATGAGGGTTTTTTGCAGACTTATTAACAGACACCTAATTTGGGTAATTTATAAATGCGATCTAGATTTACTTTAGGTACTTACATTTTACCTTCTTTTGGTAATAACGGAAATTCGGAAAATAAATTTAATGGTTGGTTAAGAAAGTTTACCTACCTAATTAGTGGTATTATAGATTTGTGGGTTGATATTTTATAAGAAGATGCAAACAGTTTTCGCTTCTGTTAGATGGTTAACATTCTGAAGTTAAACTCAACACTTATCAAATCCAACTAAATTAAATCTAATTATTTTGCAACCAAAATAGGAATCTACCAATAGTCTTTTGCTAAGAACATTATACAGTAAGTAAGTACCGTAAAGTAATGAAAAACTGATGAATGTGGTATGAGATTATAATGATATATATAAGAGCTGATATGAACATGGATACAAGCAGTTAAAAAGTTTTTTATAATCTTCAGGACTTTCTTTTTGCAGCTTGTTAACGGATTTCTGAACAACCTGATAAACTTGTTTACGTATTGCAACCGATCAACATTTACATCGCCATTACGAATAATGTTTATAATAGATACGTATCCTAGGTATTTTTTAAAATAATTATTCAGTAATGGTCATTGTATTTTTTTTTATAATTACTTATGCCCTGGATATTTGTCCTTTACGCCAATGATCGTTATCATTGACGAAGCGCATGCGTTTTGTTCATTGTTTACTTGTATGTAACATTCCGTTCATATTACCATGGCAGTAACTAATAGGAAAAACAGTTAACTTCATATCCTAAACGAGGATAAAACACGATTAGGTTCGAACTTCGAGCATATCTCGGCATGTGGTCTAACGGCTAACAGAACAGTCATGTCATTAGTCATCGCGCACGTTTGGTTGGCTATAATTAACGTAACAGATAATTTCGACACACACCATACGTTTAGCGCATACCTAGCGTGCCGAGTGATTTGTCCCATTGATAGGCGATGACGGTGCGTCTGCGATGCTCTTGGTTCTAAGAAAGATGGGGTGGCTTTTACCAAAGAGAAGTAACTTTACAGAGTTTGCCTACATTAGAGCCATGAAAAAGTTTAATATTTCGTCTAAAATACTGTAAATCCATTATGCTTTATTGCATTGCAGAATAATGCCGACAACAACAGCGTCGTACGTCCCAATATTACCTTTGAAATAACATTAACGTAGCAGTTTTCATACGAACTTAGCAAATAGGTAAACGTGATAAAAAAAGCCATCTATATTTAAATATACCGGTACCGGTATCGTAGTTTTCCCTCTCTGTCACTCTTTCATATTAGTACGACAAAGACAGTTAGCTTAGCTGCCTTTCGCTTACGATTGACGATTAAGCGCTAGCGATTGGCAACTTGTCTAAGCACCTTGGACAGTCTCAAGAACATTCTGAGGTCTGAGTTGAAAACGAAGTAATTTGATGGAATACCTATTTTATGTACCTAGTACAGGTTTTTTTTTGGGTAGTCGGTTTTTTGTACTAACAGCCCCCGCTAAGGATACGGGCGACTGCAAGACTTCAACAGTTGGTTCCCGCTTTGGATACTTACGGGCTACCGATATTGTTCCTTAATGTTTAATATGCTGTGATTAATATAACTTTTATTTTATTTGAACTTTTACTAATGGTAAGTTATGTTTTATTAAATGCTTTAAGTGTATTTACTATATGAGTGATATACTTTACAAAGGACTCTGGTGTGCTTTCTTTTCCTATTATCCGATTTAAATTATACAGATCTGTGTTGTTGATGCTGCAGAGAAGTTCGTGATTCAATCTTTTAGTGGTATATTTGGGACAGTTCTCCAGGAGATGTTTAAAAGTTTGTGGCTTGGAACTGTCGCATGGGCAAGTGTTGTCCTGAGTGATTTTGTGTCTGTTTAGATAAACTTTATTGTAGTCATGGCCGGTAAGTACTTGCGTTAATTGGAATGAAATAGGCGTATGTTTTCTTAATGTATTTATGTTTTGTATTGTGGGAAGCCATGTTTTTAAGTGAAGTCCTGTAGTGCTTTCCTGGTATGCCTGTTCGTGTTTAGTCGTGTGTTCCATGCGCAGGTTTTTCCTGTGGTAGGAAAGAGGAAATCTGCAGTAGTCAGGCTGCTTATGTAACGTTGCCGCGTGTTTTTCTGCAACGTCAGCAGCCTCGTTACCCAGTAGACCGTTATGGGCTTTTATCCATGCGAATTCGATTTCATTTCCCAATCGTTTGATTTGTGCAATTGTTTTGTGTGCGTTACTGATGGTGGCATTTGTGCTGCTCCTATATTTAAGCTCTTGGAGCGCAGCCCTGGAGTCAGAGAACACAGTTGACTGTTTCAGTCTGAGTATGTCAGGCATAGGTGACAGGCTTGCTCAATCGCGAGACTCTCGGCCTGAAACACAGTGCAACTGCTGTGCAGTTTGTATTTCTTTAATGTTACTCTGCCGTCCGGATAATAAATGACTACCGCCGCACCCACTGAGTCATCGTGTTTGCTCCCATCCGTAAACACTCTGGTCATATCGGCACCGGCAGTGTAAAAAGGGTCTAGATCTTGCTGAGTATACACCTCCTTAAAGTCGATCTCAGTTCTTTGTGCCGGATGCATGAGGTCCTCATCCGAGATCCTCTTGTCGTACAGTATGTCTCCGGGTAGAAATTCCGTAGTGCGAGTCTTTTCTTTTACTCTTTTATTTCTTCTTTTTATTTCTTTTCCTTTCAGTGGGAGGGGTGTGAGCCCAGCTAGCGCTATTGCTCCAATAGTAGGGAGCGTTCTGAATCCATGGACGATTTTAATTGCGAACCCACGCTGGAGACTTAGCAAGGCGTTCTGAACTTTCTTATAATTTACGGCCGAGTGCCAAATCTCCGCAGCGTAGGTTACAATAGGTTCGATAACCAGTCAGTATATTGTTTTAATGTTTTCGGAATGTACACCCCACGTGGGTTTTATGAAGATGCAGAGTCATTTAAATATTCTTTGTGCTTTATTAATTGCATATTCTGTATGTTGGATGAAATTTCAGTTTTGGTCGATTATTACTCCAAGGAGCTTGAACTGATTACTAAATGGAATGGGTGTGTGGTTCATTACTATTTTAGCTGATTTTGCTTTGAAGGTTGGCGTTATCATTAACTTTTTATGAACTGCGAATTTGAGTTTATTGTCTATTCCCCATTGGTGGATGTTCGCCAGTATCCTGTTTATTGTCTGCTCCAGTTCGTTTACGTTGGCTCCAGAACATATCAGCAGCATATCGTCAGCATATGCCTGTAGATGACTACCCTCAGGCAAAGGAAGGTCCAGTAGTGTTGCCACGATTGTGTTCCAGAATATTGGTCCCAGAACAGAACTCTGGACACACCCGAGCGTCTGTTCCTTTGTGAAGGTGGCATCTACATAGTTTAGTATGACTTTCCTATGAGTGAGGTAGCTGCGTATGATGCCGAGTATGTTGCTGGGACACTGTACCTTGATGAGCTGGTTCAGGAGTGCTGGCCACCAAGCATGGTCAAAAGCTCCTTCAATGTCCAAGGAAATAGCAGCAACGAGTTTGTGTTCTGTTTTGTAGAGGGCGTCCGTGGTGGAATTCTGTTCCTTGAACCCATACTGCTGTTGACTGCAGGCATTGTGAGTGCGCAGAAAGTATGTGAGCCGTTTTGCGATTAGCGTTTCCAGGATTTTGCCCAATTAATCCTATGGGTCTGTAGGAAGATATGTCTTTGTAGCTGTCTTTTCCAGGTTTAGGTATCGTTTTGATAAAGACTACCTTCCAGCTGTCAGGAAAGTAACAGAGCTGTAAACACCTGTTGTACAGCTTTGTCATTAAAAATAATGCAACGAAAACATTTTCTTTGCAATTTTTTATTAATTCACTGAGATAAATAAATTACACAGAATAGGGTTTATCGCTCATACTTTAACGACAAACTGGGCTTAATCGCGTAAACTGTTTGCCTGCGACCACGGGTGTAACGTCATCCCCGAAACACCGGGATAATTTATTAAACGTAACTTTACGCGATTAAGATCTATTTGTTGTTAAAATATGATATATGTACTTAAGTAGCACATGGCCATGAGCCCTTGGTATTATAGACTACTTAAAAAGTCGTTTTGATCCCATTTTCCGGACGTTTTCCCTTCATGTCAGCGAATCTCAAATATCTTGATTTAACATACCGTTTTTGGTTTATTTTATGGGGTTATTTATTTATAAGTAGTCAAAGATCAAAGTACGTCAGCAAGCTCTCGGTCGAGATCCATGCTTTGAAAGGGGAGATTCCACTCTGCACCAACGAAATTCAGCCACAGTTTTGCAAAATTCATAGATAATTTTAACAGTACCTACTTACATACTTAGCGAAAAAAAAACAGATGAATATAGAAAACCCTGGATTAACAGAACAAAGCGTCTTACCTTTTCGTATTAATAAGCTGGTGACCCTACGCAGTGCCTCTCTGGGGGATTTGTGGAAGAACTTGGGCGTCAGGTTGGGCGGCAGCGTCAGCGGCTTGCGGGCTCCGGTGCCGTCCCACGGCGGGTGCTCCGCCTTTGACGCGGTTAGTCGGTCCAGGTGCTCGATGGACGCCGGCCTGCCGGGACCAGACGGGGTTAGGCAGTGATGGTAGTTTTGGATTAGGAAGCAAAGGGTTTGATAGTTACGAGTACACAGCGCAGTGATGGTTAGGTTGGGAAGTGTACATTTCGAGCAATTGATTTTTTGAGTATAATTCCTTAGTAGAAATGTCCAAGATATATTCCCGAAATTATTAAAGAAATTTCGATTACAACCTTCGCATACGAAATACTCGTAACAAAGTACTTCGTTAATTGTCAAACCGAAATAAACACAACTTTTTAAAGAGTTAACGGCGAACCTTAAGCTTAAGAAATTTGAATGGGAAATAAATATATTTTGTTTTTCTTGTAAGCCTTGTAGTTAAATCTAATCAATATACTAAACGGCCTCGTTGTTTCCAGCACCAGCCCAATACCCGCATAATGCCGATTACTTAATGCTCTCGCTGGTATGGCCCGTCGCCGAGCCGCGCTGGTACCGCCTGGCGTCCATGTGTATCACGTCCATGTGGGTCACTGTGACTACACTACTTACACCAGTGTTGGTGGATACTAACCGGTGCCGCTGCAGCGGGCATCAGTCTTGCGGCGGGCCGCCGAGGCGCAGCAGGTCGGCGCCCGTGCTGACACCGACCGGACCCACCACCGAGCCGCGCCCGTGCCGCCTAGCATCCATGCGTACAGCGGATCACTGTGACTACTGAGTACACCAGTCTTGGTGGATACTAACCGGTGCCGCTGCCGCGGGTACCAGCCGCGCGGCGGGCCGCCGAGGCGCAGCAGGTCGGCGCCCGTGCTGACGCCGGTCGGACCCACCACCGAGCCGCGCCCGTACCGCCTGGCGTCCATGTGTATAGCTCGTCACTGTGAGTACACCAGTGTTGGTGGATACTAACCGGTGCCGCTGCCGCGGGTACCAGCCGCGCGGCGGACCGCCGAGGCGCAGCAGGTCGGCGCCCGTGCTGACGCCGGCCGGACCCACCCCCGAGCCGCGCCCGTACTGCCTGGCGTCCATGTGTATAGCGGGTCACTGTGAGTACACCAGTGTTGGTGGATACTAACCGGTGCCGCTGCCGCGGGTACCAGCCGCGCGGCGGGCCGCCGAGGCGCAGCAGGTCGGCGCCCGTGCTGACGCCGGCCGGGCCCGCTCCCGAGCCGCGCCCGTTCCGCCTGGCGTCCATGTGTATAGCGGGTCACTGTGAGTACACCAGTGTTGGTGGATACTAACCGGTGCCGCTGCCGCGCGTACCAGCCGCGCGGCGGGCCGCCGAGGCGCAGCAGGTCGGCGCCCGTGCTGACGCCGGCGGGACCTACCACCGAGCCGCGCCCGTACCGCCTGGCGTCCATGTGTATAGCGGGTCACTGTGAGTACACCAGTGTTGGTGGATACTAACCAACCGCGCGGCGGGCCGCCGAGGCGCAACAGATCGGCGCCCGTGCTGACGCCGGCGGGACCCACCACCGAGCCGCGCCCGTGCCGCCTGGCGTCCATGGGTACAGCGGGTCACTGTGAGTACACCAGTGTTGGTGGATACTAACCAACCGCGCAGTGGGCCGCCGAGGCGCAGCAGATCGGCGCCCGTGCTGACGCCGGCGGGACCCACCACCGAGCCGCGCCCGTACCGCCTGGCGTCCATGTGTATAGCGGGTCACTGTGAGTACAGCAGTGTTGGTGGATACTAACCGGTGCCGCTGCCGCGGGTACCAGCCGCGCGGCGGGCCGCCGAGGCGCAGAAGGTCGGCGCCCGTGCTGACGCCGGCGGGACCCACCACCGAGCCGCGCCCGTACTGTCTTGCGTCCATGTGTATAGCGGGTCACTGTACACCAGTGTTGGTGGACACTAACCGGTGCCGCTGCCGCGGGTACCAGCCGCGCGGCGGGCCGCCGAGGCGCAGCAGGTCGGCGTCCGTGCTGACGCCGGCCGGGCACACCCCGGAGCCGCGCCCGTACCGCCTGGCGTCCATGTGTATAGCGGATCACTGTGAGTACACCAGTGTTGGTGGATACTAACCGGTGCCGCTGCCGCGGGTACCAGCCGCGCGGCGGGCCGCCGAGGCGCAGCATTTCAGCGCCCGTGCTGACGCCGGCCGGGCCCACTCCGGAGCCGCGCCCGTACCGCCTGGCGTCCATGTGTATAGCGGGTCACTGTGAGTACACCAGTGTTAGTGGATACTAACCGGTGCCGCTGCCGCGGGTACCAGCCGCGCGGCGGGCCGCCGAGGCGCAACAAGTCGGCGCCCGTGCTGACGCCGGCCGGGCCCGCCCCGGAGCCGCGCCCGTACCGCCTGGCGTCCATGTGTATAGCGGGTCACTGTGAGTACACCAGTGTTGGTGGATACTAACCGGTGCCGCTGCCACGGGTATCAACCGCGCGTTGGGCCGCCGAGGCGCAACAGGTCGGCACCCGTGCTGACGCCGGCCGGGCCCGCTCCCGAGCCGCGCCCGTGCCGCCTGGCGTCCATGTGTGTAGTGGGTCACTGTGAGTACACCAGTGTTGGTGGATACTAACCGGTGCCGCTGCCGCGGGTACCAGCCGCGCGGCGGGCCGCCGAGGCGCAACAGATCGGCGCCCGTGCTGACGCCGGTGGGACCTACCACCGAGCCGCGCCCGTAACCACCCAGGGTCGCACTGCTGCCTGCGAAACAAAAAAGAAAATACTAATCAGAATATGAAGGCTGCGAAGAATTTACTTTCTATCGTGACGAGAAATCAACAAGAGAATATAAAATCAAGGGCAGCTTTTCATCTGATCCTGTACGTTAGATATAGGTATACCTATTGTTGATATTGGCTGCTGCATGGTTCAGAACAGAATCTCTACAGGATGTTGAGCACGGCACAGGCATCATGACATTCTGCCACTATGCAATACTATGCATATAAATCTTTGATGTTTTTGTTGTTTATTTAATTGCATGTAAAAGCACTATGTTTCCGAAATATGGTGTTGCTCCCTGCAACCCCTTTCGTCCCGGCCTCTATAGTAATACGAGTATACTATTTTGGCACCTAAACCATAATGATATCTTTGACGTCGACTGTACATACCCTATTCATATCTCATTTTTATAACCTATATGTAAAATCGCGAATTTTGTATACTTAGATACTGCGATCTCTTTTTCTAGAGTCCTTTTAGCCATCTATAGGTAAATACCCATAAAATGTACCTATCTACTTACGAGTATACTTAGGTACTACAACACCTTGAACTGCGACTATATAATATTTCAATATACATATACTGTAGTAGGATATGGCATGAATATTTTTTAGTATTTTTCCTATTTCCCAGTGTTATCCTATATCCTGCACGCGCGTCGCCAGGGAAATCCAATTCTAATATTTCTAGAAATAGGCATAGGGAAAGTGGCAGCTGCGGTTAATTTAATGTATCCTGCAGTTTTTATCTCGTGAAGTATATTTTATTGTACTGTATATTTTATTTATTGCTGTATTAGCCGCGTGGTAACGGTTGTTAGATGATACGCTCCTATAGCCAATGGAGATAGGGCTAGAAATGTCAGTCCTACCTATGGATTGAATGGAGGTCATAGTATTTTTCCGAGGAGGCCCCGTGAAGTTCCAGCGCAGACAGCGAGAAAGCACGCTGTCTAGACGATACGCTCTAAGATCTAATGGAAATAGGGCTACAAATGTGAGTTGTACCTATGGACTGAATGGATGTCATAGTGTTGTTCCGCAGAAGCCCTATGAAGTTCCAGGGCAGACAGCGTGCTTTCTCGCTGTTAGACGATACGCTCTAAGAGCTAATGGAAATAGGGCTACAAATGTGAGTTGTACCTATGGACTGAATGGATGTCATAGTGTCGTTCCGCAGAAGCCCTATGAAGTTCCAGGGCATACAGCGTGCTTTCTCGCTGTTAGACGATACGCTCTTTATACGTTTTATAACAGTTAATGGACAAAGGGTTACAAATGTGAGCCGTACCAATGGACTGCATGGATGTCATAGTGTGGTTCTGTGGAAGCCATATGAAGTTCCAGGGCAGACTACGTGCTTTCTCGCTGTTAGACGATATGCTTCTATAGCCTGGAAATAGGGCTAGAAAAGTCAGTCGTACCTATGGACTGCTGAATGTAGGTCATAGTGTCTATTGCCTCGTGAGGTTCCTTGGCAGAGTGCGTGCCTTTCGCTGTTAGACAAATGCCTATAAAAATACGGCTAATAACGTCAGTCGCAAGTATCTATGGTCTGACTGGAGGTCATAGTGTTGTTTCGCGGAGGCCCGTTAGGTTCCTTGGCAGAGTGCGTGCATTTTTGCTGTTAGACAAATGCCTATAAAAATACGGCTAATAACGTCAGTCGCAAGTATCTATGGTCTGAATGGAGGTCATAGTGTTGTTTCGCGGAGGCCCGTGGGGTTCCTTGGCAGAGTGCGTGCATTTTCGCTGTTAGACAAATGCCTATAATAATACGGCTAATAACGTCAGTCGCAAGGATCTATGGACTGAATGGAGGTCATAGTGTTGTACCACAGAGGGCTCGTGGAGTTCCTTGGCAGAGTGCTTGTCTTTTCGCTGTTGCACAATTGCCTATGAAAATAGGGTCAGTAGGACATTTTTTTTCAAAGTTGTCCCCCTCACTTTTTTTTACTTCTAATATAAGTTTTTTCAATTCCCCTTTTTTTCATACATTTTGTATGGCGGTAACGGAATGGAAAGTTCGAATAATATATGTAAATTTTGGTAATTTTTTTTTCTCCTATTAGGATCGAAAGAGCCCCAACTAGCAAAACAGTCATATAACATCGAGCTTACTCAGCTAATAAGTCGTATAAAAGTCATATAAACGTGAATTACACAGTACCTATCGTATAAAGCCAGCTTATACAGCAATATGTCGTATAAAAGTCATATAAACGCAAATTACACAGTACCTGTCGAATAAAGCCAACTTATACAGCAATAGTATAATAGTCGTATAAGATGTCATATACACGTTTATACGACTTTCTTATATGACTTAAGAGTCATATAAGAAGTTGCTGAAAAAGACACATTTATAAAACGCTTATATGACTTTTTTGCCGAGTAGCAAAAACTTATATGGCTGACTTATGACTTGTGAGAAAAAGTCGAGTAAACGTAACGCAGTTGCTATTATATGACTATTGTGAATGAAGTCATATAACAGCTAATTATATATGTTGTTTTATAAAAGTGTTTTATTCAGCATCTCGACATCTTTTATGACTAAAGAGTCATATAAGATTAATGCTGAGTAACCTGCTTTTACATGACGCTTACTTGACTATTTGTCGAATAATTACATCTTATATGACCTATGCTCGAGTAAATGGAAAAATAATTGCTATTATAGAACTTTTTCGTTTCAGCTGTTACTTTTATATGATTAACGTATCTACCTGTAGGTGTCATGGCGCTTAAACCACTAAACTTGCTATATAAGAACTAATACGAAGCAGTTATATGATATGTTAATCGTATACATGTCATATAGTAGTTTCCTTCGTAATAATTAAAAATATTTATTTAATTTATATTGTAATAACTAATAATTAAAGTGGCGCGTTCATTATTTACTACTAAATATAGTATACTTTATCAGTAAAGTGGTATTCGCAATACATTTTCACCATTAGGTAGAATTTATAATGTCAATTATAACATGGTCATATATTACTTAGATAGCTCTGTCAAAACATACTCAACGGCATTAAGTGATTTAATTTTGTTTACACCAGCTAGCACTAACAAAATTATATGCATGAGCAAGTTGTCAATCCGTCTTCTGTTTAGTTTCGCTGGACACTTTTATTCCACAAATTTGGCATATAAGTAGCAATTATATGATCAATAAATAACTAACTCAACGGTTATATGACTCTTATATGATTAAAAGTCATATAAAAGCTATATAAGTCGCTATTATTCAGCTAGTTAGCTATAAAGTGGTCACAGCGATGATTATTATATGACTAATAAGTGGTGGCAGTTTCAGTTAAATGGCTTTTATATGGCTAAAAAGCTGAGTAATATGGGCCCAAATCGCGTTATATAAACGTAATTATTACGTTTTTATGACCAATTTCATAAGCTAAAAGCCTGAATATGTTACGTTTCCGCGACGATTATATGACGAAATTTTGCTAGTTAGCTTACGATTATGAGTAGAAATCACGTAAAATATACCTAATTACAGGTTTTATTATATTGAGCCTGTAGTGTCCCACTGCTGGGCAAAGGCCTCCCCCCACTTTTTCCAATTTTCCCTGTCCTGAGCAATTTCTGGCCATCCTGATAAAAAGGAATCCAGTTCGTCTCGCCATCGCCGACGTGGTCTACCAGGTCCCCGTTTCAAAAAAGTGGGTGACAACTTTGAAAAAAAAAATGTCCCTGTAACGTCAGTCGTAAGTACCTATGGACTGAATGGAGGTCATAGTGTTGTTCCGTGGAGGCCCCGTTGAGTTCCGGGGCGGCGTGCGCGGCACGTCGCAGCCACGTGCGAACACCGGCGTCTCGGGGAGGCTCGCTGACGTTTGTAGCGGGCCCCGCGCGTCGCGGTTTTGTCTTTGCAACGTGCGTCGGCGGGCACCGCTGGCTCCCATGTCTGGAAGAAACAGTTGAATAGGGATGATGACTGTAGTTAAAATAAATTATTTAACATTATGCACGACATAATACACAAAGAAATTATTACAAATATGTAGATTGCAGTAATTTTTGTACAGAACTTCTATTTAATAAATTGAAAACAACTTAAAAGAGTAGGTCATTTGGCAGTACTCAAACGTGACGTCACTTTTGAGTATTTCATATAAAATTCCATACTATTCCATAGTGGGGATCGTTTTGACAGTTCGAAAAAAGATGCTGATTTGACTTGCCAAGTCGTCATGCCTATTGTTTAGACTACAGTTTAAACTGTAGTGGGTCTACCGTGAAACACTTTGTACGTTTGATTGACTATTTGCCTCTCTTTCACTAGCTAAGAACGACAGAGAGCGTATTATGCTATAGTTTTTGATTATTTAAGTGAAAGAGAGTTGCGACTTATCGCATATTGACCCTTGTCTTAGCAACGTGCGCCGGCGGGCACCGCTGGCTCCCATGTCTGGAAGAAACAGTTGCATGGTTTAGACTACAGTTTAAAGTGTAGTGGGTCCACCGTGAAACACTTTGTACGTTAGATTGACTATTTGCCTCTCTTTCACTAGCTAAGAACGACAGAGTGCGTATTATGCTATAGTTTTTGATTATTTAAGCGAAAGAGAGTTACGACTTATCGCATATTGACCCTTGTCTTTGCAACGTGCGCCGGCGGCATTTCTGGAAGAAACAGTTGAATGGTTTAGACTACAGTTTAAAGTGTAGTGGGTCTACCGTGAAACACTTTGTACGTTCGATTGACTATTTGCCTCTCTTTCACTAGCTAAGAACGACAGAGTGCGTATTATGTTATAGTTTTTGATTATTTAAGCGAAAGAGAGTTGTGACTTATCGCATATTGACCCTTGTCTTTGGAACGTGTGCCGGTGGCATTTCTGGAAGAAACAGTTGAATGGTTTAGACTACAGTTTAAAGTGTAGTGGGTCTAGCGTGAAACATTTTGTACGTTCGATTGACTATTTGCTTCTCTTTCGCTAGCTAAGAACGACAGAGTGCGTATTATGCATATAGTTTTTGATTATTTAAGCGAAACAGCGTTGCGATAAGGATCAATCACGTTTTTCATGTCACTCGTTGCCATGGTTATGGTTCTCCTGGGTCACCCTTAATAGCACAGTTTAATTGCATTAAAATGTACAATACTTTGATTTTTGTTGACAGTTACGTGGCTTTTCCATGGTGGGTCACCAATTTTTCATGTTAGTAGAGCATGCAGCAGACTTTCTTCTAGCAAACTACATTTACAAATTTTGGTACATGGGTGATGTGACAAAACAAGAACAATACACGCGATTGACCATAAACGAATACCTAAAATGTTTTAAATTATTTTTAGAATCATTGTGATATAAACTTTATTATGATGTATATGCCGTAGGGTACAGCCACCTTTTTTATTTTAACACCATTCATTAGATACGCGTTAGTGGCCGCTCCGATATTCCTGCATGCTCAGCCAAGTTGCCAATTGCTAACGCTTAATAGCATGTCGTAGTTTTCCCTCTCTGTCACTCTTTCATATTAATGCGGCAAAGACAGCTAGCTGACTTTCGTTTACGATTGACGATTAAGCTTTAGCGATTGGCAACTTGTCTAAGCACCCTGATGGCGACTGTAAGACATAAGCTTTAATTTGGTAAAAAACTCTCCAATTTAAAAATAGCATTTACCTTACCTGTATAAAATATACATATAAGAATTTGAACTCGTACATAGGCGAACTTATCCCTCTAAGGGATCTCTTCCAGTTATACTATCGTACCAATACAACAGGAACCAAGAGATAGACAAAGAAACATGTATTGCTACATACGACGTACCTATGTACGATTTTCATAATACCTAATGGAATTTAACACGAAATCGCAATTTCATAACAACTAATTAGCTTCTCTTTAGCATAATGTATTATATGTGCAAATCAGAGGTGAATACACTCTATGCAAGTACAATATCCGCCCGATAACATAACTATTGATTAGCGTACGTGACGTCGTACACGCGTCGGCTACGGGCATTTTGATACGATACTAATGCGACGAATTCCAAATATGTACCTATTCAAGTACATTTCCTCTCACTTAAAACTTTCACCCTGCGTAGAGTGTAATAAGATCGATGTTAAAACACTATACAGAGTGTTCGCGAACATTGCTAGAGATTTTAACTACTTACGCATTCTAGATGTCAAAATAAAGAAATATATGTGACCAAAAAAATATATAGCTTTTGTATTTTTTGAATGTCTGGCAAAAGGTGAGGTAATATTAAAAAGCACATTCTGGTAGCCTTGTAATAAAAAAAAGTTTTATGTCGAGTTATGACAAAAACCTTATTTCGAAAAAAATTGATTATTTCTGAAACTAAGCCGAATCCAGGCAATTTTATATAACAATAAAGACTAAATATGGTCAAGAATACACCATTAAAATCTCTTGCAATGATCGCGAGCACCCTGTAGGTATCTGATTACGATAGAAACGACACTTTGGTTTTCTATGGTTTCATGTTATGAATAAGAATAACTAAAGGTGCGTTCAAACCAAAAGAGCATTCGCAGTTCTATCCCCCGCTCTACAAAATCAACCAATCACGTTTTGTATAACGATCGAATTTCGTAGAGTAGGGGAATAGAACAGCGAATGCTCTTTTGGTCTAAACGCACCTTAACATGTTTTCATATCTTTTGATTGTAATAGATTTTTTATGAGTTTGAATTAAACTGGTAAGGTTTCAATGTACTGTCAGCCAAACAAAGTCGACATGACTAAGACGCCTATTTGAATGGGACTATTATTTAAGCCGTGTGGTGACGGCAGTATGCATACATTTGTCACCACCCCAACTCTTGCCTCGGGTGTCGTAAGAGCCGACAATAATTTAATAGAACATTGATCATGGGCAGCAGCGTCATCATAGTTGACAAAATACTGCGACTGCCAATCTGCTTGCCCAGCGTGGCGATTATGGGTATTTCCCCCTAATGCGTAGTCATAGATAATAGGAGAGGCCTACGTCCAGCAGTGGACTGAGACAGGCTGATGTGATGTGATTCTCTATCCAGAGAAATTCAATCCAGAGGAAGCGGGTTCGAATCCCGTGATAACCAGAGTCTTTCGCAAATGATTTTTTCTATGGTAAGCACATCTGTTACGACATTGTGGGATTATCCGCATTGTAAAAAAGCAACACCAACATCAATTTGTAATTATAAAACAAATTGATGTTTTCTAATCATGAATTGATTACAGCGCCCTCTATAGCAAATTCAACGCAACGGAGAGTTGTTGAGTTGGCGGTCGATTGTGGTAGACACACGTCTTTGAGTGGCTTAAGGTTGTAGTACCTTCGAAAACATTAAGTACAGATGTCGCTAGTGATTAGCTTCACAATACCATTGACTAAATTCGCTGTGATCGACGGAAGGTCGTCTGGTGTAATTGGAAGCACGTTGGACCGGCAATCCAGAGGAAGCGGGTTCGAATTCCGTGACAACCAGAGTCTTCCGCAGTAGATTTTTTCTATGGTAAGCACATCTGTTACGACATTGTGGGATTCTCTATTACCTGTAGGTAGCGTTCTCCTGTCCGTGGAGCCGCTCTTGAAATTGCTGCTGCGGCGGTGCTTGTTGTAGTTGGCCTCCATGGAGCGCGTCTTCAGGCTGTTGGTGGTGTCGCGGTGTGGAGGCACCGCGGGGGGCTCCGACGGCCTGTAATGCGAGAACAAACCATTTAACGAGGAATATTAATCGCTTGTCTTTGTGTTTGTTAGAATGAGATACAACCTATAATAAACAGAGGGTTGTTATACCTAGTACATTACTGCAGGCGCCGGGAAATCAACCTTAGTGGGCGCTGTAGGTATATTTCAATAGAAATACAAAGACTAATAAGTTAGGTTTCCAGGCGACGAAGCAAGAATAGTACATTACATCAGAGGCAAGGAAAATGAGGATTTCCGGCCCAGTTGGTATATACGGCCGAGTGAGCGTGCGAGCGAGTATAGTGCTTGTCTCGAACATACAAAGAAATACAAAAAAATAATGATAATGTTGTCGAAATTAAAAAAAAAATACTTTGCAGGCCTAGGCCTGAAAAGTTTTATGACATTCCATTTGCATCCCAGTGAGTTACTGCGCCCTAAAAGCGATACTTCCGAGTCTATTTAAAGGAACGTAAAGACAATGTTCCATTGCATTTTTGAGAAATAGAGCTTTTCTCAAACTTGCAATGATATAAAAAAAATCACAGTCAATACAAACAAATAACAGATCGACAAAATTACAAGTTTGAAAAAATTTATAAAACAAATGCGTACCTTCTTCTCGAGTCCATAGTAGGCGTAGGCAGAGTATCAGCTTTCCTGACATGACGCTTGTCAGACGGCTGCATGATCTCCGTGTACTCGTCCTCCACCTCCTGCACGGGCGACGGCGGCAGCGGCGGGAAGCTGGGCGACTCGGGCGTGGCCGGCAGCGGGCCCAGCTCGTGGCCCGGCGACGGCGGCGGCGGGTAGTGCCGGTACGAGTGCTCCACGATCTGCACGTTGAGCGGGAAGTCACCTCCGCTCGACACCGCCGAGTCCGACGACGACGGCTGCCGGATCAGCCCCGCCCCGTCCTTGGCTCCCGTCGACTTGTGCATGCTGTTCGATCTCCTCCCCGACGAGCGGTCCCGCCGGTCTATCGACCGCTGGTTCTGAATCTCGTTGTGACTCGAAGACTTCTGTATGTCGTGCCGCTTCTGTCTCTCCCTAGAACTATAACGGAAATTGTTTTCTAATATATCTTTAGATACTTCATCACAGTATTCATCCTTATGGATATTCCAGTCTTTTGGTATATAAGGTGTAAAATGTTTTTGGTCCCGTCCTTGACTCAGTATAGCGCTAATGTTGTTCTCGATCTTCCTGAGGGGCGAGGTGTCGCCGCTGGAGCCGTGCTCGCCGCTCTCGTGGTCGCGCTCTTCCTCCTCCTCGACGGTGGTGATGAGCGCCTGACGGCTGGCGCTCACTTCGCCGTCGCCCAGAGTCGGGAGCGAGACGACCCGCACCATGTTAGGGGGTACCGTCGCCAGCTCGTTCACGGTCTCGTTACATTCCGTTTGCGGGGTCTCTTCCACTTTCCCCTCTTTTATTAGCGACTGAATATTATCGAACGTCGAAGAATACTTTTTAAAATCGGTGAACCTGTTCTGCGGCGACAATTTGTTCTGGACGATGTTGCTCTTCGAGGAGTGCGTGCTTCTGTCGATTGGCACTTTTCTACTTTTGGGGCTGTGGCCGTAGTACTCCTGATTGTTGTATCTATCCTGGCCATTGTTGAGATCTAAACTGAGTCTCGACTTCGGGGAAGTCATCTCCTTGCTCAGCCTCGAATTGGGGTAGCAGAGGTCTATACTGTATCTCGAATTCGGCGTATTCAGTTCCCTGCTCAATCTCGAATTGAGGTCGACGCTATATCGAGACTGCGGGAGGCTCAAATCCGAGCTCGGCCTGGAGTTGTACGAACCTACCGATCCGGAGCCGCTGATGGATACGCTCGAGCCGTCCATCGATTTATCGGTGTCTAGACTTCTGTTGAGACTGTGATTTTGAAGAAGGTCGCTCGCGTTACCGGTTTTACCGTTGGTACTCTTGTTGAAGCTCGGAAGCTGTTTTCGATTTTTGCCTTTCCGAATGACGTACGTCCCCGAGGCCAGGTCCTGCGCGCGGCGCGCGTCGGCGTCGGCGTCGGAGCCCGGCGACTCCTCGCGCGCGCACGGCGGCGGCGGCGGCGGCCAGTACTCCGCGCCCCACTCGTCCTCCACGCGTTGCGGTATCGAACTAGTGCTAGAATGTGATAGGTCGCCGGATTTTCTTCTTCTTCGTCCTATTACCTGCAAAAATAATAAAAGTAATTTTACATTACAATGCATTGCGATTGCGACCGAAATGTATGTATATACAATCAGCCAACTGGAACCTTAGGCCACTCGGCAACTTGGTCAAAGTGACGTTAAATAACAGATTTATGAAAACTCTTAGTGCTTATTAGTTTGACATAGTTCTAGAATGGCCTAGAGTTTAACGTGGTTGAGCGTATTTATAGCATTGAACCGATCGGGCTCAGTTACCTTCGTGCTCCCTGGAGTAAGAAGAGGATCGTCACCATCGAGGGACACTTCCCAAGCTATGGAATTGCGTTTCGAAGGCGTGGTCGCGGCGGGCGGCGGAGGCGGGAACGACTCTTCCAGCGAGTCGTCCGAAAAGTGCTCCTCGTCGTTGCTACGGTTCGAACCTCTAATTTTACAGATCTCCATTATCTCCTCCGACGATCCTCTACACACTTCTCTATGTCTCTCCATAGAACCGGCGAGAGTCCGCGGAGGCACCCTGCTCTTCGGCGACAGCGTTTCGCCGTCAGATCTGGCGTCGCGCTTGTTCCTTTCCAGATTTTTGGTGTTCGAGGGTGATATTTTCTGAACGTTGCAGGTCGGCGAGTGGGATTGTCGATTGTACTGTATGTTGGGGCCGGGGTAGATGGTGACGGGGTGTTCGTTGTAGGGTTTGTCGCTGAATTCGGTGGAGAAGCCCATGAAGGGGAAGACCGGTGGGCTCTCGACTCCGGGGGACTTGTTGGGGGAGGGGAGGGGGTGTCGCGGGGGCAGCCAGGCGGGGTGGCCGGGCGCGGGGCGCGCGCCGTGCTGCAGGGACGCGAAGCGGTACGGAGGCACCGGCGGCTGCTGCAGGTGAAAGCCGTTGGCCTCGTTATCTTTTTCCCAGCCGTATGGACGCTGATGTCTTGTTTTTGGCTGAAATTTTAAAATGTTCAAATTAATATCTATCCTACTTTTATTTTATAGATAACAGATCAGGTTTTTAACGAGTACGTCGAACCAAATAAAATTATACTTACAAAGGTTGTTTGTGTAGCGGTCGTAATTCCGTTCACGCTGATAATGGAGTCGAATGATTCCCCCTGTGCTCGATGCTCCACTGAGGTCGTCCGTTTCGCTGAGTTTGCCGGAGACACCCTGGAAACAATTATAGTTTATGTTAAGAAAGTGAGAAATATCTACTTAAGTAGGTTTCTCGAAGTGATGTTTTCGATAATTGTTTAGGTATGTTAACAAAGATGCAACACGTAAAGTAGGTATCCTAAGTCCGAGGGCAAAATTTTACGAATGTGACTTCAATGTTGGTACTTAACCTTCCAACCGGTACTCGAATTATGATAATTGGATAAATTTTGTGGAAACCTGGTTATATGTGGAATCTGGAATGTAGGTAATGTAAGTAGTAGCCCAATACTGCTTTGAACTATGATTTTTAATAATAAATACCTACATATTAGTACATAATCGATTTTTTTTTATGTTTTACGTTTTATCACGAGTCTTTTCTGGCATAGTGGTTAATCGAGCTCGGTTACCTACCTACATTTGTCTAATATGCATACTTTGTAACTTTGAATTACCTAGCACCTTTGAGGATTTAGTAATGGAGTCGGCTTCATATCGTTTCCCCTCTGCCAAAGACTTTGGCCAAGAATTTGTACATTGACCAAACCTGTTTATAAAAACTATTTCATTAATCGATTCTTCGCAGTCTTGTAATCGTTATGTACCCGTAACAAGCTCCGTCAAAATGTCTGTATGTGCTATGTATGGATTCAAAACTCGTTCAAATACATCATGTATACAAAATATGCGGTACTATTTCATATCTTGCCTTTATTTGTTTATATTACAACATTTTATTACATAAAATTGTTCAAGAAAATCAAGTACCAGCGAATCGATAGCAAAATCGGTTTCAAAAATATCGCACACAATTCGTATTTTCATTTTTGACTGATGGAGAAAGTTTGACATTTATTGTATTCTCGTATTTAAGGTTAATAAGGTCTACCCATCTTTAAAATTTGTAGGAAATATCAGACTTAGTGAATCAAGTAAGACAGAAGACTCTGCCTTGGTCTAATGTTAAGCTTATATGTAAGCCAATAAGGTTGAATATTTATTGCGCTTATTTGGAATACGTATTACGCGCGAAAATACATAGTGATGTGAACGTTACTCTTTATGACACAATGTCGAGAGTAGGTATAAAATGTCGAGATACGGACACTTGTGTTTACGTATATTAGTGTTCTCACAGTAAGTAAATAAAAACACAGTCTTATCGAATTCAATAACTTCATTTTTACAAGTGCTACTTAACGCTAGTTGGACCTATATTATAAATTGTATTTAGGTACTTACTAAAATATCACTAAGGAATATCAATATCACCGGCCTTATTGCAAAATCTTGTATGTATACGCACCTACGCACCTTGTACCTACGTACTTGTATTCAAATTGTATTCTTACGAGTATTCACAATTAAGCCTCAGTGAGTTTTACCCCAGTTAACTAAAACTTTCTTACTACAACAAAATAAATAATACTCGTATGTACACTCGTATGGACATACATTGTTTTCTTTCACAACCGCTAATTAATATTATAATTGATTTACGGATTTCGAAATGCACGTGATTGACCAAGACTTTCCTTACAGTTACAGCCTTCGTAGTCAAAGATCGCGATAAACCAAAACATAATCAATTGAAGTAGGTTAATGGCAAGACATTCAGGCGGTTTTGTATTAAAATTGGTTGATTAATTAATAACTGTTACTAATTGTCTGTTTACTTTTATTTAAATACTCAAAACAACAATATATAGTACCAAGGTGCACGTCAATCTATGACGTTTAGAAAAATATATCGATACGATAATCTTCAGACACTTGAAAGCCATATTAATCGGTTCGATTACACCTACGTCGATAGTTTGAAATTGTGTCCGCATAGAAATTTTACTGTATTAGTGTGATAATTTAACTTAGTGTTGTGGTATTGTTTAAGTGTGCGTGAGTAGTAACGAGAAGAAGAAATGCATTTGTAGTTAGATCGTTTACATGTGTGCTACCTCGTCCCCCTCGGAAATTGGCAGAATGTTTTGTTAGGAAAGTTATAGCGATACCGTCTCCCCATACTAAATCCTCAAAGCCTAGCACGGAACTGAATAAGTGAGAACTGTTGTCAGTAAGTGAAAACAACAACTTTGCTCAGGTGTTAAACAAATATCTATCTAATAAATGATCGTGGAGATAAAGTCGCCTAACTACACCGTAGGTGGGTAGCAGTGGTTGCACCACTAAAGTTATTCACTTAAAACTTAGTTTTAGATGGAGCCACGCGGAACATTGCACCTAAACTATTAGCAATTGTATGCTCGCAGTGGAAGCACTCCGTCGTCCGCGAATAACCCTGTCAAACTTCCGCAACTCGGACGAACTTTTGACTGGACTTAACGAAGCTGCTTTGAAGTTTTGAGATGTAATTTGAGATAATGGGTTCATTTAAGAATGGCAAAGTTGGCTTACTTGGGCAAGAGGGTCGAGATGATCCGTTGGGCCTCCTCGGGCGGCGGCGGCGAGCGTGGCGACGGCGGGTCCGGCGGCGAGGGCTCCTCGCGCTCCTCTGTCGGACGGAACCCGAGGGCAAACTTCGCTCTGAAATTGTAATAATGTGTGTCATTTTTTAATAAAATAAAATAAAATAAAATCTATCTGTAAAGTATTCTAATAGGAGGTGCAGGCATGTATTGCTTGACCTTAGAGAATGGTCAAAGGTGCCTAGCCTTGTAAGAGATTGCATATACCCGAGAAATTTGACCGGTAGTTGCTAAGACCGATTGGCCGAGGGGTACAGGCATCAGCCGCGAAAACTGAGTACGTGGGTTCGATCCCCACCTCGGACACAGATGATCTTGGTCGTTTTTCTTTGGTACTTATATGACATCTAATATTTATAAAATAAAATCAATGGATAGTTGTTCACAGCGGTAATCAAATCCCTCACTTATTTTTTGTTTTTATTCTCTGTGGACATTCATAGCCACGGCACGTTTTACAGTTATAACAAAACAAAGGAGGGGCCAAAATACTGGACAGATTGGACGTTTATGTCGAGGATGGTAATTAAAAGCACCTGCTGGCATTTTATATCTTACATCCTCTGGTTTATCGTGATGTAATTTGAAAATGCCCTAGTTAGTCAGAAATGATGAAAGCGATTGTAAATTATTTAGACATGAAAGCATAATATTAAGCTTGTATAATTACGTAGCCACTGCTTTATGTATCTAGCCAAAAACGATTGGTGAACTGCTACCAACACCTAAAAAAACAGTGCACTTTTATACCGGTGGATATTCAGTGCACGATACACAAAACAGTTTCTATTATTAATTAATCCCACGGGTTGCCGGTATCTTGTTCGAGCTATTTACCGGCGTGATTCACAGCTACAGCCATGCACCAGCACGGGGCAGTGCGGACGTTACATATGGCTAAATGGAACGCACTTTAATTTTAAATTCCCAAAAGGGCGGCACGCACGCATACCTCTACCAGCTTTGAACCGCGTAAAAGCTCGCTAATTACCTCGCCATTGAGTTTTTGTGAGGATAATTGCTGTTGGCCCTGTACTGGCCTTTACCGTGAAAGAGGGCAAGCGCTTAGGGACTGGGACTACGACTATGAAAGGGGAATGCAACAGGGCTAAGGGCACTTCATGAGTTCATAGCCCGGCTTAGAGCGTCGCCTAGGGCTGAGTTACCTTCTAATCAGAACAACTCTAGACGCGTTAGCTTCTCCTTTATGCTTTCTTACACTATTAAAATGTTACAAAGTACCTATGTCTTATTTTATGTTGTTCCAACATTATTGAGATATAAAACGTTTTTGGTCATTTGCCAGTTAATTTTATGTTCAACCCGGGACTTTTCTTTCCCATCAGATATTTGTTAAGCGGGATTGAGAAATAATTAAACTGTAGTACAGAGGTTGATGGAAATGTATTTAAGAATTGGATGTTATACTGTATAGTCCTCCTCAGAGGTTGAACCGCTTCAACCGGTCTCATTGGAGAATAGCAAACTTGCATTCCAGTGAGATCCAACCAGTTATCGTAGCCCAGTCTGGATGGCTCCGAGATTTTCCCCAGGCAACCATCCCATGTCCGAACGTTTTAACGCTCCCTGTACAAACAACAACACTGATAACTGTACCTACATCTGTGGGCCTTATTACAAACAGTCTACCAACAGTGTCGGCGATGGTAGCATAAAGCTAGTCTAAGTCACTGATCGTCGTGCGTGATGGGCGAAAAAAAACCAGAAAAGATTACCTCCTCCCGTTCATGCTCATGTATCCATCGTCTTCGGAGGTATGTCCGGCGAGCGGCGAGTCGTCGTCAGTGGCAGGTGTAGCCGGGGTGGCCGGCGTGGCCGGCGCGGCCGTGGCGGAGGCCCGCGCCTCCAGCGACCGAGGCTCGCCCTCGTCGTACTCGCTCAGCACCTGGTCCAGCAGCTCCAGCGATCGCTGCACATCATCGCACCCTCTGGAAAGAAAATTAAATGTTTTTATAAAATGTGTCCTCTAAGTTTGTATGTAGCTTAGAAGGCGGTTAGGATGTAGACATTTAGGTATTTCATAATGAGTTTTTTAACGCGCCTGATGCGAATTTGCGGCAAAGTGCTACGAAGCGGAGGGGTATTTGATTTATACCTACCGATATTTTCATGAGCGTTGGTAGATGTAGATATCACGAAATCGGGTGTGCGGCAGGCATTAGCGTGTATGGATGACGCATTAATACGTCAAATAAGTCTCTGGTTGTTTTGAATTAAACAATATATTTTACATAATTAAAATGTATAATAATTGTACGTCTAAAAGTAAAAGGAGTCTCGGATATGTATATTATGTAGGTAGATGTAGGTATACATATCTTTTGCACTTAAGCAACACAGGCATTGTCACATGTTTCATGATGCAAATATGTAAGTACCTTCAAAAGACATACAACCTAACTACATCGTGATGAACCTAATAAAAACAGTAAGTACCTATTATATTGATGTTCATTCATAAAACTTTAAAAAGGAGACATATCTAAAGCCTTCGTGCTATATAATCCCGAATAAAGGAATGAAGCCATTCAAATAGTTTAGCTGATGGAATACTCGTAATTCGGTCATAAAATACATTGACTTTCTGGGTTCTCTGACAGACGAGATTCGTTTCCTATTTATCTATTTGGAGTGCTATTCTTAATATTACCGAGTTCAATCTGAATCTCAATACCTACATACATTATGTCAGTTTGGCTAACATAAGTGAAACATCCAAAGGACTTAACGACATACGGTCATACTCCATGTAAACATTTTGATCGGACAAACCTGTATACCCATTCAGACTTTTAACCTCAACTTAATCTATAATAAGAGTCACTTTTTGATCCCAAATAAATAGTTTCTCGTAAGTGAGTTAACGCAAGCCAATACTATTCTAATCTAATATCAAAGCGTGAAGATTTGATGCGAAAATTGACTTCGGCTACCGCATCGAGTAATATGTCCCGAGATAATGGTAAATTGAACTCATTTCCTACACGAGGGCACTCTAGCTCGAGAACACTTCCTTAACTGCACCATAAGAATCAAATTACAGGATAACGATATAGTCACATCATTCCAGTCAATGGGCTGTACCATTCACTTGTTACTATTTGCCATATAAGTATATGGGACAAAATAAAAAGCTCGTAAATATGAAGGTATTTAGGTATGTACCTACATTTACCTTCTCCAGTAGCATCAGTGCATTTTGGTAGAATTTATTTGCAGTACCTACCTAAAGAAATAAAAAGTAGTTCACGTGCATGTTTTCATACGTAAACCTGAAAGGTTTGATATATCTATTTTTACCTATAATTGGGTTGGATATTTCATATTTGTTGGGTTGGTACACAATTTCGCCGAAAGTTCGAAGATGATGATTTAACTGCGAGTATTTGCACACAGATAAAGCGTGGTGCCGTAAAATGTAGCAGTGCAATATCTGGTAGGTACCTATATGTATTATGTATGTACCTATGATATTTAGATACTAAGTAGGTACAATTTGAATAAAATATATTTTTCAATATAATTAAGATACTAACTTCAGTATTTAGGTAGGTACAGTAATTACAAATTACTTATTTTATATAATGTTGATACTTATATTACTTATAAGTACGATGATTTTTCGTAAATTCTGTGTATGACCTCAGGGATGAAAGGAAGAGACACATGATGGATATTTGCAAGTGTTCAAACAGATTAATAAAAGACAAGTAAGCCTATAAAGCAAATAGTAAGTAGTAGATTATAGCAATATGTACCTATATAAAAAATACTATATATATTTATTAATTATATACGAGTATAACAACATTATTTCCGTATTTCAATATATACATGTAAGGTAAAGGCAAAGTTTCTAGATTAATCCATTAATTTGTGAAGCATACTGACATTTTGACTGTCGATCTGGAAGTTCGCCGAAAGTAGGAACATTTTCAAAGGTTAAAGCGTGGGTTTGAAAGGAAGCCTTGGGGAAGCGGTAAAATGGAATATCTGATAACATTTACTTATTAAGTAAAATAAGGATCTTTTGAAAGCATTTTTTGCTAACAATTTGGACTTTAAGTGGCAGGAGAATGAAAAAGGTCAGGAAAAAAGTAGGAGGCAGTTACAGCATAATTAAAAAAATATTTTATTATGAATGTAATCTACAGCGACGATCCTTTCATTTCATCATTTGATTTTCATATTACTCGAAGCATTTCTTTTTAATATTAGTGGTTGTATGTTATTTCAAAGTTAGTCTTTAAATGAACGCAACTCGTCGTTACAAAGATGCTGTAGTGGACGATACAAAGCAATCCCGAGAGGCTGAAGGAGGCTCATGCTCTCACTCCTCGATAAGCTCACGCCGGCTGCGCTCGGCCGCTCGATAAACTGACAAACAGGAGTACTATTCACGTTTTATAAATGTAGGCTTCATTAATTGTTATTGATTTGATATCGCTTTGAAATGCTACTAGATCTATACACGGCGACCAGAGCTAAAATGTGGGAAAAGTCAAATCGGCATTTCTAAAGCTCGAATAGGCCTAGATCATTTCGCGGTGTTAACGACACAGCGGAAATGAAAATAGTTCGCAGACGATGTGATGCTCTATAGCCGTAAAACGCGTTTTATGGCGCTCTAACTAAGTATATCATTGTTTTTACTGGTCAATTCCTACTCCAGAATTTGACGTATTGGAATTAGATGGGAATCGTATTGGCTTGCAGACGTTCATCTGCATTAACACTGACATAATTAGGAAGCCCGTTGAATTTACACTCGAACTGAACTTCCGTGACTTGGTTATTATTTTTTATATGAAACCTACATAAATTTGTAGTACTTAATTATCAGATAAAATCTTCGGTTTTTGTAATAAACCAGCATCTAATTCAAATGTCTTATCATTAAACAAAATCAGGTGCTTTATTTTCTCTTCCCTGATATCGCGCTCCGCATTTCCCAAGACTGATTTACGACATTCATGATTCGGTGGTGAGGAAAAGCCAATAATTCGAGTGTCCGGGCACCCGCTTGTCTCCCGCAGCGATCTCGGTGCTCGACCGTGTTCATTAGGGCACCTACTAATGAGCCCCTCATGCAAGAGTAAAGATCCGATGATAAGGAGCCATTCAATCATTATTTTTCATTTAGATAATAGATCAGACTACTTTTGCAGTACAATAGCGCTTCCTGACAGAACAAAGCGTAACAAAAGTTCTGATTTTATGTTAACGCATTCACGACGCGCTTTGTTTCAGACAGTTAGGGATGTCATTAAAACGCTTACAAATTAAATTTTCCCCTCACTAGCTCGTAAAGTGCTCGTTTATCCTTTAATACGAACGTGTAAAAACGCATATTATTCACTTGTGTGGCAAAGTAATGACCTTGGTTTTGGAATAACAAAACGTAAAATGCTCATGGAAATTGTTCCATATTAATGATAATTAAATAATTTGTTTGAGAATTTAGTGTAAAATACAAACCTTTATAAACTATGATGATTTTAACATATAAATCCTAAAATTCCATAAGTAACAATTGTTTTAGTGAATGATGATAAGATGACTAGATGCAATCACAAAACGCAGAAAATGTCAACGTCAACATTGTCAAAGAATATTATAGGTTATAATCTTTATTTACCGACTCGAACACGCATAAAAATAGTAAACTAATCAACTTTCAGGGTGTTCTGTTATAATTTTGTAAAAATAATGAATGTGAATGATTTAATAATGCATTGGCGTTGGTGTGCAACTACAGGAATGTGTTAAAATCGTGCTGCGTTTACTTTTTCGTGCTAAGTTTACTGCGACAAAATCTTGCATTAAATACATGATGCATTTGGAAAATTATTATCACTAACCCGATGATGATTGTAATGTGAACAAATAATTACCTTTTTTGAGTTTCCTCGCTATAGTGAGGGGAAAAGTTTTGTGTTACACACGGGTGCAAATGTATTTTACTTCTCGTATGTTAAAACACTCGCTGCGCTCAGGATTCTATTTTAGAACAACTACAGAACTATAGAATCCTTTCGCTTGCTCGTGTTTCAATTTCATACTCGCGGGCAAAATACAACTTTGCACCCTTGTATAACAAATAACTATTTTCATGCCTTTAGTCAGATAATTCGATTTCTTACTAAAGCTTTAAAAAAATACCTAGCGACTATTTATACTTGCTGTAAAATTTATATGACACGTACCCATAGATTAGTTCTTCCTATTATTATTATTATTTTTACTACGAGTATTCCTGTTTTATGTACTTACATGTTTCCACTCCGAATATTCTAATACTTTAAAACTTAGCTAGTGTTGTTGGCACGGTGTTGGTCACATATAGTTATTGCAAACATTACCTACTTAAACATAGATATTCCTACTTTTAACTTTTTTTTTTTTATACCACGTCGGTGGCAAACAAGCATACGGCCCGCCTGATGGAAAGCAGTCACCGTAGCCTATGGGCGCCTGCAACCTCAGGGTGTCACATGCGCGTTGCCGACCCAATAAAAATAACGTTGGCACAACAAATAAGTGGCTCCACTCCACCTGATCGTAAGTGAAAAGTAGAGCCCAAATCGCGGCGGCAACGAACAGGAGACAATTAGTAACCTGTTAGTTGTCACCGCCTTGCTGGCCCGCTAGATGCTGGTAAATACACCGGCTGACCCCGAAACACGGCAAACACGAAGGTAAGTCATTTCACGGGCGTTTACACCGAATGTACGGTGGTAGCCAACCAGGCGGGTACTAGTAAAAATACCCTACCACCGGCTGAGAAGCTGGATACTCAGTATTTCCCTTAGTCGACTCCTACGACACCCACGGGAAGAGAGGGGCGGTGATTTTTGTATTCTTACTCCGTCACCGCATGGATAAAAACTGTTTTGTTTACCTAAATAAATTTAAAAAAAAACGAACGTAAGAACACTCGCACAGTTAAAAGAGGTATGTACGTATACACGTAACTGCAAAACTAGTAGAATATCACATACGGTGACACAATAAGAGAAACGGTCGATTCGTCATGGCTAATACATACAGTGTCTTTATGTGCTAATCAGCTCCGAGCCTCTTAAGGAAACTTAAGCATCCGAGAAAGTGACAGTGACAAAGACTTAAAAGGCGCTAGAGTCGGAGCGAGTTTTTGCTAGATTGAGTGACAGAAAACGTGTAAGTACGCGGACACGCGTAGTACGCATAGCGTAGCTGTAGTTAGAGGTATTGTCCCGGCAGCCAGTCCTGCCACAAAGCAGAGCACTCAGCAAGAGTGCGCGCCGCGGCTGGCGCGTGCCTGCTTTTGTTTTATTTCTCCCACACTCCTCCGCTTTGAAACTTTTAAGGAGACTTCAAATTGCGTTGCTACTTAAATGGTTGGGTTTCATTGATTAGTTTCGTGAACTTTAGTCTGCTAGTTTAACTACCGGCAAAGTTTTTAAACGTGTTTGTGGCAGATTACACACACCGCTCGCTTGTTAGATTGTTTGTGTTTGGAATCGGCAAGTTAAGTTGCAGGAATTCCTCGATTCAAGGCTTTTTCGCTTCTATTTATATTGATACCACATTCAAGGTGCCCGGGAGTAATGATAAAGATTTTTGGAGCATACCAAATCCTGAACATATTTAGATAAGAAAATTTTAAAATAAAACTATTTTGAACATAATCCGCCCAACCAATTTTGAATAATTAGGTACGGAATGCTTCACTGACCATGGCCCGACACGCAGGGTGGTTTTTTTAGACTCAGGACTACGAGGTAAAAAATCTTTCCACTTCCTCGTGAGCACTTTGAATAGTGGTTAGCCAATAACGTTAAATTTAAGCAGATACTAATCCACTAATAAATTCATGAACGTCCAAGATCGCCATTTTGATTCAAGTTAGTTTTGTTTTTATCCGTCAATTTTGGTATATTTGTTAGAGAAAGTCAAAAAACATTTCTAATAATGAGGCGTTGGAAGTTCATGAATAAGGGGCTACCGGCGTCTCGTGGGTAGGTATTTTGCAAAAACAAGATCAAAGATAAAATGTAACAATCATTAAAATATCTACCTATATTATGAGCAGGATGCTATATATCTTTCGGGGTTTAATCTTTCTGTAACAAACTGTAACGACTACTAAATCAAAGATTAAATCTCAGGACAAACTCTGTTCATTAAAGGTTCGTGTTTAATGCTTTTTACTTCGCAACTTATAAAACTGAGTGTATAGTTTAAAAGCACCGTGTAGGCGATTATTCGTAACAGGCCTACATCTCCGGGTTCTGTTTATGCGGAAATGAGAGCAGCGAGTCGGAAGTGCAGCGCGGCGCCAGCGGCCGTTCACCCCGCGCACGCACAACCTTACGAACCTTATGTCGCAGTGAGAGTATTGCGGCTAGTATTTTGACTTTACCCGCGGCGAAGCTTGGTGGTTGTTTTGGCCTGTAATACGCTGTTGGGTGGATCGAGTATTTTCGTGTTTTTCTGTCCCGTCAGCTTGGAGAAGTTGGAGACAAATGTAGAATGTGTATGGTATTTCTAAGTAATGTTCTAATTAACATGTTTTACTGTCATGATCTTTTTATATAGTTGACAAATATTTTTTTTATAGAATTAATATAGTGCGACTATGTTAACTAAGGCAACGGGTGACCATAGGGCTGATTCATTTCTTGGCCAGAGGCTAGGCATTGCCATCCATTGAGAAAATGTAGCCAGTGTTATGGTCAGTCTCTCACAGGGAAGCGATTTAGGGGATGTGGAACCTAGTTTAATTATAATTATATTAGTTTTAAGATTTTTTGTATTTTTTTCCTCTATACCTGTATATTTTACGTTAATTATTTAATCAATAAAACTGACTTTTGATCAGCCTCGTAGTAACTAACATTAAAATACCTAGATATTTCGTAATTGTCGTCGCTAAATATTATACCGCTGTTCCAAAATATACCCAGGAGAACGTAATCTTGGTAACTATCTATCCTGACCTAGCCTGTTGCCAAAAGTAACTTTACGAAGTACCTAAAATCGCAAAGTTACTTTTAGTTTTGACAGTGAATTAGTAATAAATAACTATTTATACTGTTGGTCAGTGGAAAACAAAAAGTTTAAACAAATATGGCTGACTTTCCATGGTATTTGACGTATTTGACACATCGTGAAACACGTTAGCAGATATATTTTTACGAACCCTTAACTTGGCAGTGTATCTTTAAAGATACATACTTTTTGACCCACTTTTTGTATTTTTTTAAAGACAGAATGTTTTGCTCTACACAGCGGCGAGGAGGCTAGAACGCACGATTTTTTTTAATTCTGTCAAGTTTAGGGTTAATAATAATAAATATCAATAAGAGAATTGAGAAATAAAGGAAATATCAATAATTTTAGCTAAAAACCTATGTGAACTTAAGGTTTAAGGTATTAAGTTGGTGATAAAACTAAGATTGTGTTCTAGTACTTTTTTTTTGTTTTCTACTGGCAAACAGTATATATAGTATCTTAGCTGGGGCAAGTATTTACTATTTTTATTACTACACCATGTATAATTTATAATAGTGAAGAATAGACGTACCTACGTCTTTATTTAATTCCAGGGTCCCGTTTTATAAAGTTACATTTTACAATTTCGCTGTTTGCCTCTCGTATTGGCTAGAAAGAGAGGCAAACAGCGAAATTGTAAAATGTAACTTTATAAAACGCGACCCAGAAAATATCTTATACAGACACTTTAACTACTAATAATAGTACTCGAGTTAAAATACTGCTGTCATAATATTTGCTTATCCTCACGTCCTTCGACCTAGCGTGGTTATAACGCGAGCTACTCATTAAAATACGCTACGAGTTTACGCTTTTTCAAAAGTCGGTCAAATGCGTGGGCTACGCGTTTCATGCAGTGGCCGGAATGAGTTTCTGCCCGGCTGTTAACAAACGGGACTTTTGAAAATGATATTAAATTCGAAATTGACTTCAAGTTTTCGTTTGTTTGTAATTCTCAATAAGCCGGTGTCTATTAAGGGATTTTGTTTAGATTCAGTGTAAATGGTTGTTCAAGATCTTGTACGATTTCAATTTCGATTCTAAAGCACCGTTTGAGAGTGGTACCTAAATAATATTTCACGAAATAAATGAGGTGATACAAATACACAGTTTAACGAACTAATACCGGTATTTTGCAAATAAAAATGTTTTAATCTACTTTGTAGGTAGGTACATAGTTATATGTAATGTATAGTATGTTGTATATTAGTGAATATGTGTTTATCACAGAAATTAATGGTTCGACGGACATTTATGACGGACGAGCTCTTATTGTCTATCGCTGCGAATAAGGCGGATAAATAAATTAGACAGTTCTAAAGAAGTGAGTGATCGGAAACCAAAAAGCCGAAATTTAAGAGTCGTTATTCAAGTTTTAAATAATTAATATATAAATGTGAAAAATCTGATGATATACACGTTATATTAGTTTATTCTTTAGCTATAAGCGAAGAGACTCTGATCCCACAGTCAAACTGTGTAAACCGTTTTGTGGGACAAATGTTACAATTATAAATAATAAATAAATAAATAAAAAAACATAAATTATAAGTGTACCTTTTTATATAAAAAAAAATGAGAACGATAAAATTTCAACCGTATTATGACGGATGTTCCACTGAATTTAGTGATTTTTTCTACATAGCATACAGGGCGTCCCACGGCGATGCCACATGGAGGGAAAGTACCTTAAATATCATAGATAGCGTATTTTGCTGAAAGAAGACTTTATTTTATTTTTAAGACTTAGTAAAATTGCAATCAATTTTTTTTTATTTTTTTTTAAATAAAAAGTCTGAAAAAAAATATCGCCTTGTCAGAGGAAACATACCTTAATTATCGTAAATGAGCATCTTACAGAAAGAAGACATTATTTCGACTTAAAAAGCAAATTCCAGCTTGTTTTAATTATTTTTTTTAATTGTATGAAAAAAATATCTCGACATTGGAGAAAAAATACCTTAATTATTGTAAATTAACATCTTCTTGGAAGAAGACATTATTTCGATTTAAAAACAAGTTGAATTGCATTTTTAATAATTTCATGGTTTACCCGGGAATCGGACCCGCTACACGAGAAAAAAATGTCTTGTAGCTTTGCAATCGAAAGGATTCAATGTGAGAAATATTTTTTGCTAAATAACAAATAACATAGGTCGGAAACAAAAGCCAGACCATTTTTTTTTCATTTGATGTAAAATTTTTTTAGAAAATGTCCCTATGCCATAAACTATCCTTTTCATTTGAAAGTAGGTACCTAATTAAACTAATGAATCAGTACCCACTTAAGAAGTACGCGTCATTTCCTTATTATTAATTTTAATTTAAGTGCATGATAAAGAGACGAGTTCTCGTGTAGTGGGTTCTATTCCCGGGTTAACCATGAAATTATTTAAACGCAATTCAACTTGTTTTTAAATCGAAATAATGTCTTATTCCAGGAAGATGTTCATTTACAATAATTAAGGTATTTTTTCTCTGACGTCGAGATATTTTATTTCCATACAATTTTTTTTCAAAAAAAAAATTCAAAACAAGTTGGAATTTGTTTTTTAAATCGAAATAATGTCTTCTTTCAGTAAGATGCTCATTTACGATAATTAAGGTATGTTTCCTCTGACAAGGCGATATTTTTTTTCCATACAATTTTTTTCAAAAAAAGAACAGAAAAATGTGGAGACAAGTTGGAATTTGTTTTTTAAATCGAAATAATGTCTTCTTTCTGTAAGATGCTCACTTACGATAATTAAGGTATGTTTCCTCTGACAAGGCGATATTTTTTTTTTATACAATTATTTTTTCAAAAGAATTTGAATGCAATTTTACTAAGTCTTAAAAATAAAATAAAGTCTTCTTTCAGCAAAATACGCTATCTATGATATTTAAGGTACTTTCCCTCCATGTGGCATCGCCGTGGGACGCCCTGTATAAAAAGATTATCCATTTAAAATTATGCATGGATTAGTGTTAATTGGGTAGAAGTATAATGGAAGAAAGTTGGGGGTAGTTGAAAGAACCAGCGGCCAGTGTTCGGTCGGATCTAGTGTACAAAACTTGTCCAATTAGTTCGGGCCCGCAGTTGGCTGCTGTGTTGCCATTAATCTAGCTTCTAGATTTAAACGAATACTTTCTCACTGTTGCAGAAATATTTGAAATCCAAATCCCAAATGTTTTAATTACATAGGATTTTGGGTAATTATGTTGCTAGGTAAGTATTACTAGTTATTGACGGAAATAATACGTCACAAGAGGCCTCAAGGCGATTAGCGCTAATATAATTACATTACTTATCGAAATTAATGAATCTCCAATAAAAATGCCACGCTTCACGACGTCTAAGCCAATTTGATTACTACTTATAGCGCTTATTTTTTTCATGTTGTGAATATAATGTCAATTTGATAATTGTTATAAAATTTAGCACATGCAGTGCCCTCTAATCTGATTTGTATTACTAAATAACGCTAGTTAGAACTTAGAATTGTTAGAAAGGGGGATGAAAACTCTCATTTTTTGTGACCTTCAAGAAGACAATAACACAACAAATACAGCCGAGAAACTTCGACCATGATCCCACATCTGATACGAATACCGCAATGGATTCTTAAGAACGCTCCAGATGAGACGATTAAACGCCGGCCATTGTGACACTGGTCATGGACCGACACGGATACGTGACGGCAATGCAATCGAGCGGCTTTGCTGACAATACAGGGAAAGTTTGTTCTACTACGCAGGTATACTTGTAGGTACATTGTATATCTTTTTTAACGTGATGATAGTTTGTTTCGCTTTTGTGGTGTACAACGCAATACATATGTGTGTTGTTAACATTTACTTGTAAATATAGCAGTGTAGAATTCACGGTGACGGTTTTGGAGACCTATATTGAGAAGAAAAAAATTTCAATTTGTTATTTAAATGCTTTTACGGCATGTAATTAAATTGTATAGTAAGGTACAGGGTGTAGGTCGAGTGTACAGTTGGTGCGCAATATGTCGCCCCGAGATAGCTAGACTATGCGTTCTTCTTTTATTAATATAGTTAGTAAAGACGGGAAATCTATCTCGCGGTGACATACTGTCGCAAGTTAATCATGTGCTAAGAGAGCCAACTGGTCAATGTCCAAAGAAAAGAAATTACGGCTACGGGCATTTCTTTGAGCGTTTCAATCGCCGAGACTTCGGTGGCAACATTATTACGCGATTTCCGTGGGCATCTCATATTTTTTTAGGATATCTTGGTAGTCGTCAAACCAAGATATCCAAAAATTCATACATCTCTTGAGGGATTCGTGTGATGAGGCTGCCACCGAAGTCACAGCGATTGAAACGCTTTATGAACATTAGATAATTATAAATGACTTGCTGTTTTTTGTATTAATAATACTGATATCCAGTAGTTCGGTTAAACTTGGTCCCATTAATTATCCAGAAGCACATACGAAAGCAGGAGCAAGTTTGTTAATAACGAACAACTTAAGCGCATTTCGACACTCCACCTGGCGGGCGAAGGATAACATCTCCACACTAATAAATTAAGCACATCAAGTTGGTTTAGTACGATTTCCCACGTAATTCCGGAACTGCAGTGCACCAGGGGCCTATTCGACCCCTCATAAAAACTTTTGAGTTCGTGACGGGGTTACCATAAATGTCCACTTTTAATCATTTCAAGAGAAAATCATTGTGTAGGTTCTCATTTAGTCGTTTGATTTTTATTGTGTCCGATTCACTCACTATTTTGTGGTTGATACTAAATTATACAAAAGAAACTTGAAAGCAGTAATTTTAAATTTTTTAATTGGTAACGGTAAGGACCGTTAGAATAATTAAAATCCTTCATCTTTCCTCCTTAAGACTTCGTGCAATACTAATAATATTACAATATTTTAGCCTATATAATGTCCCACTGCTGGGCACAGGCCTTCTCACATATATGAGAGGGATTGGCCATAGTCCCCAGGCTGGCCCTAAGCGGGTTGGGAACTTCACATACATCTTTGAATTTCTTCGCGGATGTATGCAGGTTTCCTCACGATGTTTTCCTTCACCGAAAGCAAATGGTAAATATCATCTGATATTCCGTACATAAGTTTCGGAAAAACTCATTGGTACGAGCCAGGATTTGAACCCAATTGCAATACTTATATAGTACCTTTTATATTCTATTCTATCCTTGATTCCTGTGACTAAATCTAATTTAACTCAACCACCACGATTCATTATAATATCGTAGCAGTCACCCCAAATACCCGAAGAGCTTCGGAAAACTAACCACAACTTTGCCTCCACCTGTCAAAGTATTTTGCTGATTCACTCAAGGATTTATTTTTCTGTATGACACTTCCTTAACGTCTTTTCACAATTTAACCCAAAGATAATCGTTGTCGTTCTCGCTATATGAAATCTGTCACGACTCAAATTCTATAATGTCCTTATTACGTGGTGGACTTTTATCGGAAAAATCATTCATCTCGTTTCGGTCTCGGAAGGAAGCTTTGAGGACAAGCCAATAAGGGCAGCCGGCTGTAACAACACTTCGCCAGAGACTGGCGGTGCTAATTCTACTCTTCAACACCGTGCCATAAGGTTAGGGCTGCCATCCGTCCGGGTTTCCCCGGATTTGTCCTAGTTTGTAGGCCGTCCGGGGGCCGTCCGGGTGGGGTTTCAAGAAGTGTCCGGGGAAAACCCGGACACTTTTCATGTAAGGAAGCACCTCATTGAATTTAAGTATTTATCGGCATTATTGTGTACAAGTAGGTAGACACCTAATAAATACAAAACACTAACTTCATTTAGTGTTACACGGTAAAATAACAACGGTAGATAGTCTCTCTGTCGTGCATTAGATTTTATGCGTAAATACTGACTTTTATGTCTAGAGCTTAGATAGTTAGAAACTGAAAACTAAGGAATTTGAAGACTGATTTACTTGGGAATTCAGTTAAAACATATTATTAAACTGACTGGTTAGATTTAGATCTCCTAATATGACAATATGTACATTATTATTCAGACACAAAATCGAAAGCAGAGTTGCTTTAGGTTTTATGCCTGAATTATGGTTTTTATGCTCGTTTTCTGGTTAATTTAGTAGAAGTTGACTGATTAACTAATTCTGTTTACGTAATTAAAAAAAAAAGTCAAATTTTTTTTTGTAAGAAAAATCGTTTTGTTTTTGTTATTGTTTTATTGAAAATTACACCTTGTGAGAAAAAAAAAAAAAAAATGAATGAAAATTAAAGGTCTTTTTTATATTATTTTCGGACTCGTCCGGGGAAATAATGCGATTTACGCCAAATGTCCGGGTTTTTTTCATCTTTGTCCGGGTTTGGCAAAATTCGCGATGGCAGCCCTACATAAGGTTGACATTCGAAATCAGCTTAAACTATTATCGGCTGCAGCGCGGCTTAAAGCAATTTTGCGAGTCAATATTGAACTTTTCAACTCTTGGGGACGATGTGTTCCGTTGGAGTAGGACCGAGTAAAGCCGTACCATACGTACTCGTGCTTCAGAGTAATTTACAACTTGGGAGCCTTAGACGAGTAATTACTTCAGCGGGACCAAAAAGTTTTTACTTTGAATTCAAGTTTCGCAGCGACATAAAACGATTCTGAAAAAATATTTTTTGTGTTATTTGTGGTGTATAAGTTTAGGAGTATCTCGCTATACCTACTAAAATACTCGCTATACTAGTAATATTCTTATCAAATATTTAAGTCGATTCTTCCCTTTTCAAAATTCGTACACACTATGTTGCATGCTCAGTTAGGTAATGTAAGTAAATTCAAATGTACAAGTTTCTGTAGGTATCGAAAAAACCCCTAGCAAAATAATGTTTCCCTAAAGAGGTGCTTGGAGGCTGTGTAGATGGCCGGATTTAACGAAATTATAAGGGTTTCTCGCGGTTTAATTACGGTACCCCAAAAACGTGGCGTTTTGCGATAATGGGAACGGGAAGCCATGGAAGGTTTAATTTGAGCTCTAAATCATTTGGGGACAGTCATCTCAGTTGCGTGTGTGAGCCGCCAGGGGGTGCCGGGGAACAAAAACGCGTAACATTTCACTCGCTAGTATCATACGCATACAAATTCAATTACTCTACATCCTTTCGATAACTGTTTTACATTACAATTTATGACCAAACGGGTTATAGGTAAAAATACATTAATACCTATAGAATACGGCGGAATTTTAATCTAACGTGCGGGCACAAAATGAGACAATTTGTAACGCACATATGACGTGTGTGCAAATAAATTCTGACTAAAATACGAGTACGTTATCACGTGCTAACCCCTAATTGGGAATTAATTATTGAGGAGGATCATACTCGTACAAAAATAAAGACATAACGACCGGTATTATTTGAATCTAAATAATTACTTTTTTATAAATCTGAATTGAGTAGATTTAGTGTACTTAGGTTCATCTTATCTTACTCCATTCACAATGTTTTAATCTTCCGATAAAACCAAATAATTATAGCGTTTTACAGGTGCAACCAATTTTATCGTTGTTTAAAAAATATGTTTTTTTTTTGCAAAAGCTAGGCATTACAGCCACATCTGAAATCCCATTTGAATATTAGCGGCTACGGGGCCACGTTTTGGACAAAACTTTGCATTTAAAGTTCGCTTTGGTAGTTGCTGAGCTACTATCGACCGCCGGCGGGCAGACGGCGCGCCGATGAAAAACTATGCTTTTTGTCCAACTTCAGCTCCATCTTGTACTCCCGAATGTCGAACTTTACGTTGGGTGGTTGTCAGCAGGTGACGGGCTGCACTAGGGTGGGAAGTACTTTGTGTATTATTCAACTTATGAGTTATGATTATAAGTGGAAGGCGAAATATTACCTTTGAAATAAGGAAAAAACAACACATTGCGTATCAGAATTAAAACATAAAACAATGTACCTACATCATGTGATTAAATAGATAGATCATCATCATCATCATCATCAGGCTATGATAGTCCACTGCTGGACGTAGGCCTTTCCTATTAACTATGCGTATAGACGCATTAGAAGGTAGGTAAATGCCCATAATCGCCACGCTGGGCAAGCGGGTTGACGAACGTAGTAATGTGGCCACTATGATGACGCTGCTGCCCATCATCAATATTTAAGTAATACTTCATCCGTGATACTTCAATCCTTTAGTCGACTCTTACGACACCCGCAGGAGGAGTTGGGGTGTGGTGACAAATGTATTCTTACAGTACCGTAAACCGAACAGCCTCCCCCCAGTTAGTAGCAACTGATAAAAGTAACAACAGTGTTGAGATTTTAATTAGTCTCAGGTCAACTTTCCAGTTTTCCCATCCAAGGTAAATTTTGCTAATGAATGCAGGCCAAACAAAATAAAGTTTGCGTAGGCTGGAATAATTTACTAACTATTAGCAAAAGCTCAAAAAAATCATTTGAACTTCACTTTTCGCACAATAATCACTGGTAAATAATTAAATCCAGAGATGTCCCAGGGTCCAGGATTTTAAAAACCCCCACATACTCCCCCCGGACCACCTTCACACTAGGACGAATTCGGGGAAACCCGGACGGATGGTGGCCCTACTTGTAAATAATTTCTTACTCTTAAAACAATTTTTAACTAAATATTTAAGTATATCTTATACGTAACTACTAGAATAGAATAGAATTCATTTATTTGGTGTAAAAAGGTAAACTTAAATTAAAATGGATGCCACTCAGCATATGCCGCTAGCTAAAGTTTTAGCCATGGTGGTCATGGCGCTGGTTTTCAGGGCAACCAGAATACATGATAGGTACATTAACATTAACCAAAAGTAACATATAAAGCAGGAGAGGACATCAAAATTACAGAGAACACATTGACAAATTAAAGAGAGCAAAAGATCAGTATGAGCATAGTACCTAGTGAAGGCTCGTGGATTAGACTACATTTATTTATTCGCTATTGAAGAAAAAGAAGAAGAAGGATAGTGTTTATTCAGGAACCCAGTATAAAACACAACTGTTAACTAAGAAAATAATATTTAATTATATTAAATTAAACTAATATTAAAAAGTATTAATTAGCCCAGCACGTCAGCTAATGTGTAAGAAATTTGAAGATTAATTAGATACTGTTTCATCTTGACTTTAAAATTTGTACCTATACTACTCGTACCGTTTATATATAATTGTACGTGTAGGTAGTAGAAAATATTGTACGTGAGGTACGAAAATATTAAACGCTATATCCATAGGTTGCATTGCATTTAATAAGCCTATATGTAGTTTAGGTTGTTTGTTGCGGCGGCGGGGCCCTGCGGAGTGAGGCTAACAAGCGATTTTGGGTCCCCCGCTGTTAGCGGCTATACTCCCCTATTTTTAAAATTAATTTA
The DNA here is from genome assembly GCA_025490895.1 of Thaumatotibia leucotreta. Taxonomy (NCBI): domain Eukaryota; kingdom Metazoa; phylum Arthropoda; class Insecta; order Lepidoptera; family Tortricidae; genus Thaumatotibia; species Thaumatotibia leucotreta. The sequence continues at coordinate 40,309 of JALPQI010003458.1, forward strand.
TACTTCCCTATCTCCGGATACGACTATTGAGGGATGGTGGCGGCAGAGTTATTCAGTTTGCCAGTTTTTCTCATATTTACTTACGGTAAAAATTGGATTACAAATAGGTAGGTACACAAACGAAAACGAAGATTTTCTTAAAAAAAAATGATTTCTAAACTAAGTAAATAAATAATATTATTCTAAGAAAATGATGGACTAAACAAAGAGCTTATTATTTGAGAAACGAACAGTTTAAACAATTAGCGCTGTGGATGTGGACCTTAGGAAATAATAGAGTGAAAGCAATAATTGTCACTGTAGGTGAGTTGTGTGTTGTAAATACATGGCCAATGCAGTGCGTCGAGTGTTTGCGGACATATCCAATTCAGTGACCACTGTCCGGCTGTAGGATGTCCCGTACAGAGCTAATAATTACCGGGTAATCACCGGATTGTTTCCGGGCCGCTCCTGTACAAAAGGTAGCCCTCACGTGGCCACATTGTATCGCTGGATTACCAGAATAAGTTGAAAGAGCAGTAGATTGAATGGAATTCATTAAAAGGATTTTTAAACTTTACCTGTCGTGGCTCAGAGATAGGTATCAAAAGAAGTATTTTACTTTCTATAATCTTTATTCAAGTTTACAAATGATTTACAGTAAGTATAAAATATTGGTATTTTATCTAGTTTTAAATTTATTAAAGTATAAAAACGCTAATACCAAATTCTATACGTATATTGGTTCTAGAAAAGTAATCAAAGAACGCTGTAGCTGTAATAATCCATTTGAGTTATTCCATCGCCCTTTGAAAGAGTTCTGATGTAAATGATGAATGCGGGCTGGATCTGAATTGCCATCTCCGTGTGGGAGCGTAGCTCTGTCCCCAAAGGACGTCAGACAATATGCACAACGCTTTGCAACGTGCTACTCGTATGAAATAAATTCTAAATACTAACACTTATAAATTTCAACAATATTAATCGCTTTGATCGGTAAGACAAATTTGCTTAGGAGGTTTTATTTATCTTAAGCCCCATTTAACCAACTTTGAATAAGGGATTCATTAGGGATTAAACGTCAAATCTGTATTGGAGTTTTGGTTTGTCGACTTGAAACTTAGTTGAGGAACATGCTTCAATCTAATTTAGAAATTTGCAAACGGCCTTCGAAGCCTACGAGACTAGATGTCCTGGGTTCGATTTAAGGGTATTCTTTGAATTATGATTAAAGAAAATACATTCGTTGTTCTGTTATCGCTGAGAGAAAATATAAGTACACATACTGTATTTGGAAGGTATAGGTAGTTGACAACGTTTGCCTGAGTGGTAATCGACTGGCCTCAAGTTTGGTGCAGTGATCGATCTGCGATGGTCCCGGTGGCAATGCTGGGTGGCTGGCGGAGACGCCGGATGCGGCAGCATTAGCGCGTGATTTATACGTCTGGCGGCGCGACGCGCGCGGCCGCGGGGCGCGCTAGTCTAGCGTTCATTCCGCAAACAATGCACCAGCCCCAGACCACAGCTCCCGCCTTTTTCATGCGATACAATTTATTATAACATCCTAATGGCATAAATATGCAAATCAAGCCATAGGTTAACATATCAAAGAGATTATTCTGATGGGATCGTTTGAATGCGAGGAAGTCCCGAACGTAGTCACTTAGTGTCGGGATATCTTTATTGACGTTTACCTATCCTGTCTGCGCAGTTGTATTTGCATAGGAAGTGGGGCTCTTTGTTATATCAGTACAAAATATTAGACGCTCCAGGAAAATGGGAGAGCTCGGTTGTAAATCAAAAAAAGGGGCCAGCGACAGAGATGTTCAGGGAATCAATATAATCACGGTCGTTTACCTAGCCACCCTACAAATCGTCCCAACCCTATCGGTGTAGCGGGGCACTCCAAACGCCCTAACAACTCGTCGCTCTTTAAATTACTGCTGTGGATAAAATTTGAACCCGTGTCCCCATGCAACGCAATGTGTATCTATCTGCAGTTAATTATCTGCGTGCAGAGGGAAAGAAAGGGGAAAGACGGGTGCCAATATTCTCCCCTAGTCAGCGCGGGCCCAAAACTCGAGCGGGACTATTGGACCGCTTAGCCTCTGTAATTAGTTTTAATTAAACCCGACGGAAAATGAAAGCGAATCGATCGCGTAATATAGATACGTTCTAATTTGTTTGCAAAAGGTTGCGATTAAAAAGGCTTTGACATCATTAACGGCGTACATCCTGATTCGATGAGTTTTAAATGTCTCAGAAAAGCATTAAATGCGATTCCTTAGGAAATACAGAGCAATAAACGTAGAAATTAATGTGTTGTAAATTATTAAGGCGAGTGACGACGACAGCCTTCGGGGGTTACAGGACATTAAGCAGCAGAAAGAATGGCTCCCCCACATCTCAGCAGTGTAATTACCATCTTCAAACGGATAAATTAGATTAATCACACTTGCTTTGACGGCCAGGTGCTAATGGAAACTGGGGCAACGATTTTTCTATTTAACAACTTGTCATACTCATAAAATTAAATGAATAAGTCATTCTTGGTTTGCCACACTGTTTGTCTGTTTTTCACTTCAACCGTTTCCGATTATTTTCCAACAGTCGAGGTTTAGCGTTTGGAATCCTGTTTTTTATGTTGTGCGCATAACAGAAGAGTAAGTGGAAAACACAAATGTGTGCATGTCATCGTAGGTAGTGACTTTTCCCATCAAGTTGGCATGTGTGCTGGAGTGCGAGCGCCCATTGAGGAGCACGTCGCTCCGTCGCGCCCCCTAGTAATTAGCTAGCAGCGCCAGACGGCGGTGTTTACTCACATCACTACCCCCGCGAGGACCTTGCCCGGTTTAAACGCTCTTTAAATATCTCTATCAGACGGTCAACAGAGCCGTCCCCGCCGGTACCTATTAAAACCGCACCAGACGTATTCATGACATTCTTAATGCGTCCATTTTCAGGTTTACCGTGTTGCAATTTATTTCAATTTAGCTAGATAGTGTAACATCAAAGTCACAGCATAGCGGGATTCCGAGACAACAAAGCGTTGTAGGGGAAGGCGAGAATTTTAGCTCGCATGAATCATAATGTCGCATGCATCTAAACAATGCTCCAGGAATGCCAGGAGTCAGGAAATCAGCTCGTTTGCAGCAGCACGAGAGGCCTGTGAGTGCCGGCTCGTTAGTGCGAGCGCTCAAATTACACCGCCGCCCGAGGGTGCACTTATGTGCGTAAGTTACTTAAAACAAGCCACGTACTAAAAATATTTCAATTTAAGTATGAGTGAACTTGGTGTTTACTCAACTCTAAAATTAAACCCGAGGGAAATTATTTTTTTCCCTGACGGGTTACTTACAGTCACGTAGTTCAATGTTTGTTATCAACAGGAAAAAGTAACGTCTTGCGGAAACTGTTTGTTATTTTCGTTCGGGCATGGATAAACATTATCTTTGGCTCGTCAACTGTCTGCAAAAGTTTCGGTAGACCTATCAACACTGCGATGATACCATCAATGCCATCGTTTTACTACATAATAGTAGGTATTAAGCGCAAATATGTGTGCCAAATAATTAATAAATATTTAACATGTCACAAATTCGAGATACGAAAAATAAGAATTGTTATTACGGAAACCAAGGATTTTCGTTGCGAAAGCGATTCTTCGTTCTTTGAAAATTAAAGTATACGCGCTTCATGTCAACACGGGTAATACCCCGACAATTTGCTGTACAAAAGCCGCACATTTTTCGTTAGCAAAAACACGCGTTGAAAAACCTCCCTGCTACACATCAAAGATAATAATATCAATATCGCGGCAGGAGTACTTTCCCTGGCGTCTGCGGTCGTGGGGAGGCGTGGGTGGCACCTTCACTTTCGAGCGCCGCACTGTGCACGCCGCCTCTACTGATGTCCGTTTAAACCTCGATACTTGATCATTGAACACATATCTACAAAAATTAGGTATATCCAAATGATCACATTGAATTTCTAGAAGAGTAGATAGAAATAGAGGTTTTACACTTGTTACTTTTGATTTTATTACATTTACGTCGGAAAAATAACAATTACTAAACCGCTTTTAGTATTTTGATGGATGTGCATTATTGAAAACCAATTTGTGCTATTGATTTACCAACTAACTAAAAGCAACTAACCACATGATTTAATGATGCCCACTAGATAACCAAATCAATGCAGTCATAGCTACACACTCAACAAATGTTTTAATGATTAGTCGGATCATGGCCAGTCGATTATGTAATTTAGATTCTAACATGGCGTTTGGAAACTCATTTGCAATATGGAAATATCTTTTCAATTTATCACAATGGCCGTTTGGCGGCGTTTACCGAATCATTTTATCCCGTGTCGGCTTACAATGGGCTTTGCAGGTAGCCATGGTATAATAACAGCTGGTCAGCGAAAAGCCAGCGCTCCATTATGGAAATTGACAGAGAGGGGAAAGGGGCGCCTAGACCCAGAGACTAACACCAGACGCCGCATTATGGTGCATTTAAAGCACGAGGCGAATAAGTGCAATTTTGCTTTCAATCGACTGATATGTATTTTAGGCCATTAGGTAATGTGTGTATGTCACAATAATCCATGTTCATCTTAAACACTGAAAATTTGACAACATTTTTTGCGAGATATGTGAACATAGGTCTTGAATGTGAATGCAACTGAAATAAGTGGTCGGGGTCCCAAATGGCTCCCATACTAAATTAGTACAAAGGTCCATAAAACATATTTACGTAACAGTTTGGGAACGCTAGAGGATTATTTCGGAAATTTATTAGTTTCTGAAGTAGTAGGTACTGGTTTAGGTGATTTCAAAATTGTATCGGCCCTTTGGGTCTCAAAATCGATATGCAACGGGTATGCACTTATTTTTGTACACCTTAAATATGTGGCGAATTCTAGTTGAAGTGATCTGTGCCTAGACCAGACTAGTCGGGAGACCTGCTACGTATGCGTGATTTTTATCGAGAGCGATAAACGTTTCGCCGCAATAACTACGAGATGCGGTCTTTTTATGATAGCTCTTGACATCGTATAATATGTGACAAGGTCGTCATATCGCTACTTTGATCTCTCGTCTCGACACATTTATCTATATCCTGTTTTTCGAAAGCTTGAAACTTGTGGTCTGCTATGTAAATACCATTATTTTGGGTTAAACAAGTTTGAACTGTATAGCAAAAGTAACTTTGGCATGTAGTATTATTTTTAAAAGTCAAAGTTGTTCGCAGATGCTAGTATTTAATGAAGGACATGGCCAGTCGGGTACGAGTATAGCATAGCGATAATAAACGCGTATTGGTCAGATTATGTGGGTATATTGTGTAGTCTGCATGTGGGTATATGACATGGTGTACAGGATAATCCATAAAGAAAAAAAATCTTGTATTTAACGTTTTCGATGGGTATATTCCGTTCGGTAGTGACATTATTGGTTCAAAATGTAAAGTATTTTTCTAACGGATTTTATATACTGGTTCACATGTATGGATGAAGGTATAAACCCAAAGTTTACCTAGCTTAGTAAACCCAATAAAATGGCTTAACAACAACGCACACTTCCAAGGGGCCTCTTATTTAGAACATAAAATGGGATAATCGCCAACGCGCCAATCGTTACACCGGCTGTTCACTAAACTAAAGAGAAGGCAAAAGCAAGACGTATAACCTAATTCGACGCCGGAGATAAATTCATTTAAAGATTTTAATAGGACATATCGTAGTAATATATACGTGCATTTGGGCCTTCCTAATTTGAAGCTAGAAACAAATCTATTTAAGGAATGTAATATAACTTTGTGTTAAATGTACGTACAAAAACAATCACTTTCAGCTAAATGAAAGTCGACCAAATATAATAAATAGGTACTCATTAAAATATCCAAGCTAAACGGTAAATTGGTAGACCATAATTGGCGCTGCGCTGCAAGGATTGCATCGAAGTAATTTCGCAATTAATATGTATGTTTTAATATCTCTTCATTTCTTATAAACTTCGATCAGACGATAATGGTAATTAGATAGTTCAATTTGAGTAAGTATATATTTTTCAACACTTTGCTCGTCTTATTAATCGTCTCTCTATGGTACTAACGTACTAAAACTAATTTTGAGGAATAAGAGCTTTTACGACTGATTGAGAGTTTAATGAAAAACGTGGAGCCATTTGGATCTACCAGAAAAACTTACTTACCTGTGTAATTAGAGCTGCCCTCACGGTTTATGTTTAGGGACAGCTATTATTATTGTGATTGTTTTCTATTGTAGAAAAGCAAAGTGTAGGCTTAAAAACTAGCGAAAAGTTAAAAGTGAGATTTGTACCTATCAATATAATACAACTACCCTGTTTGGTCTGTGTTATACTAGGTCCTCAAAATTTCGTCTCATTGGATACCTAAATAATGTTACCGCATGATATAACCGGATATAATACCTATACATATTATAAAATAAGATCGAAATGAGAGTTAGATACCTAACTATACAGAGTGTTTTTTTTAAGTGGGACAGTATGGGGAAATCGGAAACTATAGAAGATACAAGGAAGCTGTCTTAGGAGACATTAGGTATTTTTGAGATAACAATTTTGGCATTTTCAAAATTTTGGTCAAGTGCGAGTTGTGCCTAAAAATTTATAATATTGATAAAAAAAAATTTTGACGCAGATCGACGTGATTTCATGCGTAGACAATTTTATTGTATTGGATAAAACAAATCTGAACAGCAGAAGTTAGTCAAATTTAAGAAAACCATTTCTCATATTACATCCACTGTGAAGTGTCTACTACTTCAAGGTCAATATTTAAAAAAACTTACACTTTTCGAACACGACATTTGAATTTGGATGGTTTTATTTAAGTTCAAAAGGATTTTATTAAGTTACATTTGGCGAGCTCATAAAGAAAAAAAACTTTAAATTTGGAATGGTCATTGAGTACCTATTCGTAGTTTGAATTTCGTTGAATATTTTCATTTTTTTTTCTTTATGAGCTCGCCACATGTAACTTATTAAAATCCTTTTGAACTTAAATAAAACGTTCCAAATTCAAATGTCGTGTTCGAAAAGTGTAAGTAATACTTTTTTAAATATTGACCTTGCAGTAGTACCTAGACACTTCACAGTGGATGTAATATGAGAAATGGTTTTCTTAAATTTGACTAACTTCTGCTGTTCAGATTTTTTTTACCCAATACAATAAAATGGTCTACGCCTAAAATCACGTCGATCTGCGTCAAAAATTTTTTTATCAATATTATTAATTTTTAGGCAAAATTGTTATCTCACAAATACCTAATGTCTCCTAAGACAGCTTCCTTGTATCTTCTATAGTTTCCGATTTCCCCATACTGTCCCACTTAAAAAAAACACTCTGTATAGTCAGCTTCTGAGTTGGTTTGAGAAACATCGGTAGCTTGCTCGAGGTTGTTTTTAAATTAATTTCGATGACAAATAATCGGCTGTTTTTCAATTACTAAATACTTGTACTAAGTTTGCACTCGAACATATTATATGCTCGCCTTCCACCACGAGTGGGACGGACTCATTAATGACTCCGTTTAACTGGCTGCTTCTTTTGACACTGGTAACACTCGCAATCCCAATCTCTTCAATGGAAAACGGGATTTTCTTCGTTATAGTCATACATTTAACATAGGCATTGAAACATATATTGTAATATATTACCAGTATGGAGTGCGCTTTAGTATGTTCGAGAGTGTAGGAATATAAATGATATTTAGGTAAGTGATAGGTAGGCTAGATTGACGGAGGTAGGATCAGAGATAAGATGGTATCGCTCGACAACCGAGTGGTAGGTAGCGCTCTCTGAATCTGAAGAAGGTATTGTTTTAACCGAATTTTAAATATTCTTAGCGATTTTAACACTTTGAACGCGGGTAACTCCCGAGGGGAGTTCTCTGTGGGAAGTCCATTTTCGCTACAAAGGGGAAAAATCACGGGATAGGCTACGAGCGTAGCGCGCAGCACTCGTCCGCAATGAAAGTGTTAAGCATTGTAATGGCGGAGGTACCTATGTTATTCCAGCATTTACTTGCTGTGTATTTTAACGAGCAATTCGTGCCGTATATCATGCTCGTTCCCTACATTCACTACCGCCACTAATATGCATGCTATATTCCCGACAGTTAACCGAGGAACGCTTTTAGGTCAGGATCCACCTTATCTATATGCATTACAACACTTTTTGTGATTAAGGAAGTGGCCGCAAATCAAAGCACGCCCTAAAATATGGCGGGTGTGGTCTCAAGTTATTACTCGGATTAGCCGAACACTTTAGGGTAAAAATTTATTGAGACATGGTAATATATATGATTATATTACGGGTTTATAGCTGTAATAACTTTTTAATGGTGTTACGTTTTAGTTTTCACGGATTATCCGTGACAGTATGTTCTAGGTATAGTTTAATTGAGAAGTGTAGTATTCTCAGTGATGAACCTTGATATGTACATACCTATATGAGCTTTTATTAGACTATACTTAAAATAGGTAAATACTTAAAATGCTTATTAGGAACACAGGCCCCATAAACATTTGAAGTAGTTTTAAACGATTCCCATACGTGAAATTTAGTTAGTATTCTTTTGAACGACATAATTATGCGACATCTGAAAAAATTGACACTTTTTAGTTTTTGTAACTACGTTACTAGTTTTGTTAGTATTATCTCATTGACTCTACAAAACGTATTATTATGCTAAGAGATGGTTTCCTATACTTTTTGTTGCACTAAAAAAACGAATTTTAAGCTATAGAATACAAACCTAGTTAGTTTTGTAAACGACGAGCTACTTTATTTGAATATAGCACAAATGTATTTTCCTTATCTGCTTTCTTGCTGTAATGTAAATATTGAACCCATTGAAAAGTCTTCAAAGAATGAGTAACTCCCAGTTGAAGAGAGGCAACAATCTCAGAGCCTAAGCAAAGCGACGGAACCCACCAGGACGAGAATACTCACGTTTTTATTGCCCTTTTCCGTGCCGTGCAAATAACATTTTCTTTCAATTACCTTGTGAATGTCTGACGAGATATATTTTCAGGTAATAGCATTTGTTGAAGTTATAAATACTTAACCAAATTTTAAATAAATTAGTAAGAGATTTCATAAATTTCTCATTTTTGATCCCTAAGTACCTACTTACAGATGCCAAACTGTAACGTAACAGAGTGGACTCTCAATAGTAAATGTCAAAATACTTATTACATACAACCTACTCATGTTTATGATGTGTTTATTTATGTAAAAAAATAGTTACTGTGTATATACGTATTATCATCACTCTATTTAAGATCCAGAAATACATAAAATGCATAATTATGTATAACTAAGATTGTATGAGTATTCGTGTTCCGCAAATTGAGCTGCACCCAAAGTTTACTGATTTTGGGTTCCATTCCGCTATTTTGGTTTACTCAGTTGTATGCCAATGCCGGACAAGACACAATATTGAATCCTAAGCAAATTGTTGGAACGGGCCCGAGGCGCGCATTATTTTCTTTTATTGCAGAATTGCTTCAGTACATTTTCTTGGCGCTCTTTTATTTCTCGGGAAGCGACAATTTGTGATGTGTCCACACTCCCCAAGAGACTGTTAGATTATAATAGCACAAAAAATTAAGAAGAATACAATTTAGGTAATATAATAAATGATAAAAATGTTTGCAACAGTTTTATTAATAAATCTATGTAAACTAACAACTGAACACTATACAATATTAATATGTCCTGTGAAACCAACACTCCGTGTAGGTACCGATTTTGTAGCACTATTTTGTGAAGATGTTTGAAATATAATTAAAAGCAAACTAGTCAGTGAAATGGTGTCCGAATTCGGCAGTTATTGACTTTATCACATTAGTAAATTAATCAGATAAAGGCACATTGAATGGAATCTAAATAATTATCCAATGGCCAAATATTTGGAATGATACAATTATAAATAGCGTCGACATTCATTAATTATTTATATCAAAATTAAACCGCAACATTGGCCACTCCACTCATCCAGTATTAGCCCGGGGTATTGATAACAAATCAAATTCAGTGTTAGTGTTTGTATAATGAATATTGTATCGTATTGTTGTCAGGCCATTCCGAGTATTGCATAACGGTGCATGCCCCAATTTCCTTGTTTGACTAGCTCTATCCATACGCCTGTGAATACACATTGGCCCGACCAGAGATGACAATTGGTTTCTGTTCAATCCGAATGTATTTTTTATTTTCAGTTCAATAAATGCCAATCAGTGCGGGAACAGTTCTCGGTGTTTCCTCGGCGAACCCCCGGCTACGCGGCCGCAGAAATGGAAATATGCATACGCTGGCGGTGGCGTGTATAAAAGAAAAGCGATGACGCTTTTACATCGATCTCGAGTGCTGCAATGGCGAATGGCGTGAAAGCTCCGCGATACTTACAGAGTAAAGTGGATACGGAACCACATGACGAAAAAAGTAAATTTAGTATGAAGCTTTAATGGTAGTTTATTTAGTCAGAACTTAACTGGCCTAATTTATTTCAAGACTGTGTTAATGTACCTATTAAAAATATAGTAAAAGGTTATCCCATATTACAATGTTAACCGGTTAAATGGTAAAATATAAACTTATATTATTAAATATTAAATTAAGCTTTCTAAACTGTCTCATTAAATGAGGTAAATTACGCAGCGCAGCGGTTCCGCTAGGTCCGATTACGAGAAATTTTGCGGAAATGATGCCTGGTTCCCACCAGGTATAATTTCCGCAAATTTGGTAGAGTTATACAAATACAACCTTAACATTGATAGTACCTATACCCTGATTCCAAATAATCTAAACTTTACAGTGTATACATTTCAGAGGGCCTTAAGAGATTACACGTATTTACGTATGACCCCAGATCCGAATAAAATTTTCAGCACATATGGTGGTTTTACACACTAGTGCGAGAAGTATTTCATCTTCTGTCAGGTCGAAACATTGGAGAGTCATCTGTACTGAAAAATATCGGACGATATAGGTACTCAGTATACTCAGTGTATGTGTACTCCCGAAATCACATTATACTGTGCTTCGGATACAGTGATTTGGTTCATAAGAGAGGAACAGCTCAGAAACTGAACCCGGGGATGTTAATAGGGAGCAAACACTGCGATAATTATGCAGAGACGCGGCTTGTAGCTCTCCGCTCGTGCAATCTTGGTGCATCGTGTAATCGTCCTAAAATAGAGACTGACTCTTCAATCCATGTTCCCACACCAATATCATAAGACTCTACAAATCAAGTTTAAATTTACAATGTTAAAATAAGCTTGGAACTCAATAGGGCAAGCGTTGTGGCTAAGTATTGTGATTGGTAGATACTAACCCCCTTATTCATAAACGTTTGTTAACTTAACAAGCCGCTAATAATTGTTTGTCCCATTTGCTCTTATGGACACATTGTTAAGACCGATAGGGACAAACAATTATTAGCGGTTTGTTAAGTTAACAAACGTTTATGAATAAGGGGGTTAGTGTATTAGAAAAGGTAGGTATAACTAAAACTTGTACGTACCTATACTTAAAGTACCTATACGTATTATATGACCTTCGCTATTATACCGTTGCGGCTCGTGGGTTGATTGCTAAGCAGGACAATCAGAGCTGTTTAGCAATGCGTCGCTAAAATGAAACCGACACCGTAATGAGGAGGAGCAACATTAAAATTAGCTTTTCACGTCTAAAATTTTATACGGTTAGACAGCAGACACCTGCCAGACCACACGTATAATTTTAGACCTAGCTAGGGCCCGACCCACTCTCAGCCCTCCAGTCAATCAGCGGAGTCATTTCATTCATGGGAGTGCGCCCACTCGAAACCTGCCACCCACGAGCGTACACTTTTAAAGGCGTTCGAGGGTGTTCCATGCGGCCGCCTGCCTGCGTCACCTTAATGCGTAGCTACTTTGTGCCTACACATATACTAGTGCGATATTAGGAAGCATTGTCGATTAAAACTAGCATGTAAGTGTCGTATACAGTGTGTGTCTATGATACTGGCTTTTATCGAAACCGAGGAATGCGATGCAGATTTCTAGCCAAACCGTGAACATTATTAGATTCAAAATGCTAGTTTTAAATGTAATTAACTTTCTAAGAAATGTTAATTGAGAAGCAAAGTACTTCAAAATGAATCGTTAATTTGCACTTGACAATTACAAATCGCAGCCACTCACAACGTTTGACAATAAGCAGTACACGCATTACATTGATCGTTCGGAGGAAATAAAATTTATTGTACGGTCAATTTAATTATTTGTCAAATGTTAATACTTGAAATCGATTGCTAGTAATGCGTATTATTTTTTTTTTTTACGAAAATGGGTAATTTTCGTAAAAACCCGGGTCATGGAAACACACTGTATATCTAGGTATGAGTACGCATTGTGGATGAACGAAGAAACATACATGTGCATCTATTATGAAATAGTAATTTGCACTAAATTAAAAAAAAACTTACAGTTGCAAACTTGTAAATGAAATCACGTAAACATAATACGAGTAATTTGTCGTTCACACTGCAAAAGACCAAAGCTAGGGCTGGGACGTTACGTCTAAGACATCATTTCTGTAGAAAGCACTAAGTACTAGACGCGACGCGACGGCGGATTTTCCTATATGATATCTAGCTATAGATCAGACTTGACCCGTTCTACTACTTACGAACATTCCCTTTAAACAGTGCCCTGATAAGTGTAAATAGGTGCCACAGCGTAATATATTAATAGCCTAAATGATTACTGAAAAACAAACGCATGATTTTCAGAGAGCCATCGCATGTAGTACATTGTAGGGTCCTCCGTTGGAGAGCGGCGCTTTGATCGGCGCGGTAATAGGGCTGGCGGACCACACTCGCGGAAACTTTTACGGGACACTGACCCACTTCTAAACCAACCACAAAAGTTGCCTCTGCTCGGCTTTCTTTAAGATAAATATGACGTCCCACTTCTAATTGGTGGCCCTAAATGTGATGACGACGAGATGGCGAATCACGTTAGTACTTACAAAAATGCCTACCTAAATATTTATTAGCTTGAGCCCTATTACTTCAAAATAATATTACACATTATCATTTAATATATACTCGTAAAACCCGGCCAAGGGCGAGTCGGTAAAATCTCTGTAAATATTTAGGTAACCCACTACATTTGTTTGGCATCAATTTGATCGGTGTAGTAGTTCCAGAGCTATTGGGCCATTGCTGACAGAGATACAGTCATAACGATAATATCTTACAAAGGTTCCGTATTTCTCTTTTGAGGTACGCAGCCCTTAAAGATTTGAAGTTTCTTGATTAACTAACATTTGGTAACTACATAATTGACTAAAAAAACAGTTAGGCACAATTGAACGTTTCCGTTAATTATCTGGCCTGTATAGTAAATACACAAATCATTATTTCCTGATTTCACTTAGCTGCCAAAAATAATTTTAACGTAAAAGGAACCGGCGATACCTACTTACTTAACTTAGGCAAGTGGTTTAAATGGAGCTAAATTATCCTTTCGTAGAATAATGGGAAGCAATTCATTAGCGAATTAACATAAAGGATGTTTTGGTTTAACATAAAAGATTTTATCGATACACTTTATTGTGTTAGCTCTGCGTCCTTCTTTGTTGTGATTGTTGTGAATGCATAATGTTCGACCTGTGGTGGCAAAGGTGCTCCTACAGATCCTATATGAAGAGGCCAATCAAAGTTATGAGCTATTTCCTTACCGCGTAAAAGCAAGATACAGATTTATGACGGCCGCGGCCGCTCGTAAATAATGGCCTTACAATGCCCGCCGCGCGATTGGTACTTGAGGCTTTGTATATAATACCTACATGGCCGGTGCCGGTATGAAAGGTGTTTACCCTTTGTGTTGGGTATCGACTTTTCTCCGATGTAACCTGCTATTGCATATTTTAAAGCCGCATATTGAGTTGCCCCATATACTATTTTAAACATTGCAAATGTTTGATGACATTCAATTCAGGTTTGGTATAGAATGGACAAGCATTGTAGAGAACAATGACGAATTCAAACATGGACACTGAACAAAAGCGATGAAATGTTCCAAGAACAATACGGAGAGGAAAAATTGAATGCCACATGGACGGAAGATAACTATACTAAATAAGAATTTCTTTTACAGACATTTCTTTGCTTTCTTTTTAAGTTAGTATATATAAAAACCATTTATTTAAATAAACACTACTTCAGCGTGCTTAGCACATGATTGGTATGTGACTATGTCACCGCGAGATAGATTTTCCATCTTTTACTAACTATATGAATAAAAGAGGGATGGATAGTCTATCTCGCGGCGACATATTGTCGCACTAATCCTGTGCTAAGGTTCATTCATGTCCTACTGGTTCATTCATGTTAGTGATGGTTTATAACTACCATTTGAGATAGTTATGTATATGACTACGAGTAAATACTACAGCTATTTTTTTATTATCATAATAACTAATTGGTTAATTTGATGAAGTGTATAAATGTGTGTATAATTAATCTAGTTACTAACTTACTTATTATGTTTTAAATTCGGTACCTATATGAGCTCCTTAAAAAAGTATTTCCAATAAGCCTCTTAACCGATCAAATCAGGACTCCAATATCAAGAAAGGTATTGGCATTTAATTAAGACAGGCTTAGGTCTTCGTTGGACATTGTGTTGCATAAACAAAGAAGTTATGTTCCAAAATGAGATTACTTGAAGGCCGTGACTGATCAGAGCGGAGACGAAATCAAATATCGCGCTCCCCGAGGACCATTACATGTTCCCCACCCACTTGCCATTTGCAAGACGTCACAACAATAGCGCAGTACACAGAATAATTCACAGAGAGTAAGTATAGGGTATTGTTAGCCAAGATGCCATTCGGGAAACCAAACGAATGTATGGAAATCGTCATGTGACTTTGCGTTTGGATCTTGGAACTGCAATATTTTTATATGGTTTGATTTCTCCAATAACGAAATATTATACATGTATTCATGATGGTTCTTATTATGGAATATCTCTATACTACCTAGTATGTTAAAATTGGTACCTAAGTAAAACGCACGATTCTCTTTTCCCAACACTTACATAAAATATTTATGAAGCGTTTCGGTTGCTTTGCTATATCACATAACCAACCCGATTATAAGTATACACGCCACTGTTTAACTAACAGTACACAGCCCGCTGGGTATTTTTTAACATTTATTCGTGTTTAAATGATTGACTCGCACGCAGATAAGCACGCTCCGAAGTGAAGTTCATTCAGATTTTATATATATGTATGTTCTGGGCTGACTATTTAATTAATTTGAGGTAAAAAAAAACGGAATCGTTTGAAATTGGAGTAATCCACCAAAATATCGCTACGTTTATCATTTATTCCATTAAAATATGTAATTTTAATTTCGAGAATATATTATGTAGGTCATGTCCAATTGTCCATGTCAGGTAAGGTAAGACTGAAATATATGTCATTGCGTCCCGTTATTTATTAGCCAAGTCATTAAATATTGGCACCTGATCGAATATTCAGAACTATTAGAATAATAGCATGTTGTAAGCGACACTAAAGAAATACGGGTGTGTTTATTTAATGAAATTACAACGTATTATAATTATAACTAATGTGAGCTTCAAACATATTAGGATATTTAGCGCACCGGGTTAGTCACGTAACGTAATTTAAGTCGATGTTTCCCGATAATTCGACCCATTAAAAGGATCTTCATCACGTGTACCCCCACCACCAAAGCCGTTCTTAGTTTAAGGGTCCACTACCTGCATGGAATTATCTTACATGCATTTATTTATTTACTACTTTATAAGCTTACCTACTGTTTACTCCTGTGTAATGCGGAGTAGCCTCGAAGCGCGGCTCCTTCATTCCGTATTAAAATATTTCTCCATCATTCCCCAGACGATTGACACTATGATCCTGGCCGTATCTCCTTTATTTAGCCTTTCATAAGTCTTTTGTTCACAGGGAAGCGCCCTCAATGGAAATAAATACTCACTCATTACGATGGAGAGTAAGTACTGGGTGCGTCTGATTAACAAAAATATATTCATAACCGTACTCTGTGTACAAGAAACAGCTTTAAATACAAATATTAATTTGATTAAAATTTGTGAAAATATTTAGCTACGGTTACTGATGTAGGTACCTAATTTAAGTCGTTTATTGAGATGTTTAAACCCATTAACAGAATCCTCATCGGGAGTACACTTCAGCCAACATTAAAGCCTCGGTTAGTTTAAAGATTGATAAATAACTAGAATAGCGATTAAAAACACACTGTGAAATAAAATTTAAGAATTTACGATAGTGCAACATTGTAGTCGTTTATTGATGTCACGGTGCCAGCTCTTCCAACAAAACTGAGCAAAGTAAAGCAAACTGGCCTTAGGTTGGTGCCAAGAATAATAAAGGAGCTCTTAAGTGGGTTTTCCAGAAAACTGTCATCAGAAGTTGGAAATAGTAAGTAAGAAACAAATAAAGTTTAGTAGAGTGGGGAGCAAAGCTACGGCTTACAATTTAAAGTTGGTCCGGCGCAGGTGAGCTGGGCGGGGGGTGGCGCGGGAGGGGTTATACCAGTGACGTGAGACAATGGGGTGATGCCGGAGATTACCTCATGCAGGATACTGTAATCCGAGAGCCGTATTTCGTGAAATACAATAGAAGGCAAATGAACAGACGAATAACTACATGGTAAACAATTACCGCCGCCCACCAATAGCTGCAACAACAGCGTGTTCAAGTGTGCCGTTGTCGGCCTTTCCAATGGAACTTGCATGACATATCGTATCTTATAAAATAATAAAAACGATTAACGATTTTGAATTTTGCACCTCGTTTTAAAATTTCATGGTTAAACTCCAACGATATTACAGTAAGGAAATAATATGGTACCTATTATTACAAGTTATTTCCGTCAGTAGAAAAGGCAGCTGAAAATTTTCTGATTTCACAGTCACAAGACTAGTTTCTGAAGACCATAACAGTTTTATTTTCAATATCAGACAGGCATAAAATAGCGATAATAGCTTGATTTGGTGATCATAGTGGTCTAGTGTTTTATTGCTGTGTCTAGTAGGAGATATTAATGATCAGCGGGTGATGGTAAGGGGCAAACTTGCAGCATTGATACATAACCTCGCTTAACTAACTCAACCGACCGCAGATGTACCAGCGACCTTTAGGTAAAACATATATTTCATACCATCTATCTATTTAATCTATTTTTATCTATTTAATATTTATAATGCAACTAGCGCCCCGCCCCGGCTGCGCACGGGTACTATACCTACATAAAAACCTTCCTCTTGAATTACTCTACCTATTAAATCTTATCAAAATCCGTTTCGTAGTTTTAAAGATTTAAGCGTACAAAAGGACATAGGGACAGAAAAAGTGACTTTATTTTATACTATGTAGTAATTAATTTACTATGATTTATCACTTTTGCAAGTCTTCTGAAGTAACTAAGCAGCCTATACATAGGTACATACATACATGTCAGCGGACATGTCATTGCGTTTATCTGTGTGTAAGTACCTATAAAACAATTACGTTACGTTTGTGTTACTCCACGCAGCCCCTTGAAGATTGGTTTTCGATATGAAAATGTAGAAATTACCGTCCTTAGATTTTTAGGCTAAGATTAATGCAAAATTGTTATTAACATAAGAGGCACTTGTGGTCGAGCGGTAAAACTATAACGGATGTAACTATTTATAAGATGTTGCTTTAGTTTAAGCTCATTGTAAGTGAATTTTTGTTCTTAATGAGTAATAAAGATCTTTAAACATAAACGTACGGCTGTTACGCAGTGGTCGTGGGTTTAACCCCAGGCTCGTAACAATGAGTTTTTCAAAAACTCATGTACGTAATATCGTTTGATATTTACAATCGCTTTACCTAAATGCATCTGCGAAGAAATTCAAGGGCGTATGTGAAGTAACCAAAAATAATAAATATTTTGTAAAATAAATAAATAGGCACGGTGGTTGATATCGAGTTGTGGAAAAATGGCCAGAATATTTACAATAAGTACAATACAATATTATTAACATCAGCTGTAATTTGGTATCGCTGTATAATTTAGCATGAAACTGAAGCGTCAGCGGCAATCGGGAAATGTAATTGATCAGTGTCTGTTTGCTTAGTTGCCAATCTAAACATAAAGTTGTAGGTACTGTATAGTTCGAGAAATATAAATTGAATGTTTGTTTCTACTATAATGTAGGTAGAAAGTTACCAATTTATATTTCACGAACTATACTTTGCCAATTTGTGTGAGAAAGAGTTGGTTGGTTCGTGTGTCATTAGACTTTTTGTCGTAGGTCAAGCAGCTGTCCGTCTATTGCGGTATCTGAGTACCTATCTAGTTACCTACCTCATGTATTATTATGTACCTATAAGTCGTCCCCACTCTCGCACGTATCATAAAAAAGAGAAATATTGAGTTTTCCACCATTTATCATTACCCAATCTAGATAGAACACTAAACAACAAAAAAAAACCAAGCTACAGGTTGACGTACAATGAAAAATTGAAAAGCGTTCACCAGCGGACGAGACCGGAAATCGAACACGGCACTTCAAGAAAATATTTGAAAACCTTTTCTCTTGCTTCTTGTGGCAACTACACCTAAGTAGGTAACTTGTGTTTAATATATTATAGTGACCGCTTTATACATAACTTAGCATCTCGGTTAGAAAACGCTACTTTAATTGAGTATTTTCCTACAACGAATTAAATACGAGAAAGTAGATAGGTACTTAATTCATTTGTTACCATTGATGAGAACATGCTTGAAGCTTAGTCGATAAAGTTTTATTTTATTGAAGATTCAAATACCTTATTTAAAGAAAAATCACAATCAATTTGAATTATAAAATGCCGCAATAAGATATTCCAGATACGAACCTACGCTGCTTCATTACGGCTCCAAAATGATCCTGAAATAAATCGTGGGGGGAATCGTAAATACAGCCATGGTGATTGAGAAGAGAACATTACGTTGGGTACGATCATGAATTGGGCTGTTTTCAAGTAAAATGTACCACTTCTGCCCCATGAGACTCCAAATATTTACAATCGGGTTATTTCTGAAATCAAAACTGGATATGTTGATGATGTTTGGAACTGATGGATTGTACATTTCGAACATCATCATGGATTTAAATTACGTTTGTAATTTTTTCCCTACTCACATTGTCAAGTCTTAATTTTTAGGTTAAATGGAGGGCCGAAATCGCGTCCCCCTGTAGCCCAACGTAATGTTTTTAAGTTCTTAGTAAAATTAACTTATTCGTTATAATGATGTTGATGTAATTTTATTGTACGTTTTATTTTACTACAGGTAGCAATAATAATGTCGCAGTGTTTTAACTTTCAGATAGGTAAAGTTTGCAGACGTAATAAAAGATCATGAATATATCGTCTAAGCTTAACACTTTAAGTACCAACTTAGACTCGGAGAATTCAAGTAACTGTCCCCTACTTTGACTGTTTAACCATTTTGTCTTGTTACTGCCCACTTGAAACTTTCTGTGGGATGTTTAAATTCCTTCAGTATTATTCTGGAAAGTTTGCATATATTTAGTGACATTTAAGACCTTGTTGTAGATGTTTAAATACGTTTCGGGACTGGGAGTAATAATGGAATTTGTATCACGGTGCAAGATTCCGTGGAGGCCGGCATTAAAAATATTAAAATAAGTAATTGCTCCATCAGGTTTGCACCTGAGACTCGGGGCGGGTGGCGCGGCGCCTCGCCCTTATAGCGCCGCACTTTGTGATAATGGCAATTGTGTGATCGCTCCGAGAATTTTCATTCTTTTCTCACGTTTATGATCTTCTTTAGGCGTTGATGAGGTTGTTCGCGTTGCATACTTGATTGTGCCGGTGTTTAACGTTCTTTGAAGGTAAAAAAATCACTGAGCTTTCTCAGTTGATTGAACTCGATATATTTTGACTTTCCAGCGCAGATTATACTCGAAATCACTTCTTACAACCGTAGAGATATGACATTTAGTATTCAGCTTGCAGCAGTTTCAAAAGTCAGTAATACATACGTTACGTACCTACATGATTTATTAACAATGCTCGTGTCCTTTTATTGTTTAATTTAAATTCTTTGGTTGAAAAAACAAGATATTATGAACGGAATTACTGAAATACCTATCGTGTTATAACCCAATTTCAGAGGCTCTTTTTTCCTTCCTGCCGCTAACGTTACATGCCGCAGGAGTCCACAAAAATGTAATCATAAAAGGCGTTAACCAAGAGTTGTGCTTGTGCGCCAATTACGTTAAGTGCTAACTCATGTAGGCTGTGGCTCGTCCACACTAACAATTTGTGAGACATTTTTGTTTGTCACTTTGTCCTCGACGACTGAATCTGAACGCTGACTAGGTATTATTTCGTCGCCTTTTTGACTTCAAGATCTTTACTTAAGCGTATTCCAAATAACGAATTATAATCGATATAAACACTGCCTTATGAGTGACAAAACAAAGCAAATTTGCATGTCGCATATTTCACTAACAGGTATTATAATCTGATCTTAAAAAATGATAGGATACGTCCAATCCTTACACAAATGTAACCATATTTACAAACAAAACTTACATAACTAAATATGTCAGACTTTAGTTTGATTTTGATCTTGTTGCGTTAAATACGATTGGGTACCGTTTAAGGTTAATTATTTGCTAATAAAACTTTTTTTGGGGGTTTTTCACGTTACTCCATGTTACGTAGGTAGGTATTCGTCAATTTATTCCACACGCATGACGTATTTACGATACTATATTCTGCAATGATGAGTAAAACGAAAGTATTACGATACTTTCGCTTTACTCATCATTGCAGAATAACGCGTAGGGAACAGATATAAATAAAGCGATTTTTTAGGATGTTCTACCTACCCTGGAGCACGCACATCGGCCGTCAGTGTAACTGACGTAGCCATTACAAAGCGAAACAGTAGCCGTACCATGAGCTGCCACCGCGTTATTAACGCGGATTTACTTTCCATCCCGCTCGTACTCGCATATTGGTGCGAGCGATCCGGATAGAGCACACAGATCGAAGCTTTTACAGCACGTCATGTCACGCTTATAGCCTAACAACTTTCTATTTGACCCTGACACAGTGTCGCTACAAACAGTTTACCTATGGCAATAATGTGCATACGTCATGTATAGTCAGCATGGTGTGTATTGGCTTCATGTTGATATTTTTAATACCAAAAAATATCATGTTTCATGTCATTCGTCAAAAATCCGATTCCAAATACTCAATATTTATGTATTCTTGATATTCTGACTCTGATGAAGTTTGATCTTCGTCAGATGTTGTGTCGCTTTCAGGACCATCAACCTCGATTATAAATCGTTCGGTCTGTGACACGATTATAGGACCTTTATTCCTATAACCGTCTTAAATTTGTTTTAACATGGTCACATAATATAATCCACATTTATATTTTATCGAATTCATCTATATTAATTTTCTTTTTGCGTGGGGCTTTATTTAGTACAGTTGGCAAAGTCGCTTCTTTATTTTTAGAAATATTTTTGATCGTCGATCTACATACACCTTAAATGAGAAAATAAAATCTATTAAGTTTAATTATAACAACTAACCAATTCAAATACAACCGCACTATAAAGCGTCAGTACCGGTCCTGTCAGTAACCAATTGCAAAACAATTACCAATGGAATACTATTCAATCCTTCGTCCTTTCTTTGGTTTAAATATTTTATCGTATTTAAGACGATTTTTCTTGCTTCTATTGGTATCTTTTTCGGCATTTTTATGATAAAATCATTTAAGTCACGATATATTTTCTTTTTGTTTACATCGGTGACATTCGATGACATTCAACGCCTGATATCAAACAGTAATCATTGCCAGTAAAATAAATTAGTGTCACTGAAAATCCGCAACATGGCGAGGGTCAAATAGTAAGTTGTTAGGCTTTACGTTTTATACAAAATGCAAGGCAATATGCACACGTCAGTTTGCATTCGTACTTACTCGGCTCCATTTTTTCCTCCCCTGTGCAGCATGCCCGCGCGTGCCATCTCACGCCCGCGCCCTGCAAAAACAACCATTAGTTAGTGGCTTAACAATAAAACGAATTAAAACAGCGGGTGCAATCTGCATCACCGATGAAACTGATGGCAAGTGAAGCTCACATATGCCCCGTCAGTCGATGCAAGAATGCTTTGAGGAGTTGTCTGGCCCTATACCTACTGTATATGTATTAGGTAGCAGCTTGCACATGACTGCATGCATAGTAACATCAAAAATCGAAATCGTTAAATGAAAATGAAAATTATTTTTCGCAAGGCAAAGAAAATCGAACATTCTTCGTCAGGGATGCTCCCTAGTCCCTGCGTTTAGTAGACTATCTGTAACAATACGCTGTGTCCATAAGAAAGCAAACTCATCCATGGGCCTTTCAGAGTCTTTACCCGCTAAATATAAGGCTTACTGGACCTCCGTTTACTTGCCAACCGTCCCTTGAGTGGAGGAAAAAGTTCATTTAATTACTTACGTACCGACACAATTAATGGTGTATTTTGTTTATAGCTCGGTTAAATACAGTTCGGGGGTTAAGGAGATTAAGACGAATTCGGTACAGTAATCATTCTACCAAAGAGTTTGTGCGATTGGATTAGAGTGGCTCAGAAACAGAATTCAGTTCATCTTTAAGGTGTGATATAACTAAGTAGGTACTACATTCGAGGCATGAGTTTGTCACGGCAGTAATAGCTACCATCTCCATTTACAATCTATGTATCTTCCTTGTACATTATGCCAGAAGAGATCCACAATAAAAAGCTATGAATTGTATGTATGTATGTAAATTCTTTACTGTACACAAAACACAGGCAAAAATACACATTTTTACAAAGAATATGACAGGTACAAAGGCGAACTTATCCCTGTAAGGGATCTCTTTCAGTTAACCTTTGAGCAAAGGAGTCGTTTATATGAAGCAAAAGATAGACAAACATACCGTGTAATTGTTCTTTTGTGTCGTCACATTCTCGTACCTAAGTGATGGCATTGTACCAACTATACTGTTATCTTGTATCATGATGCATTAATTATAAGCTGTAATGTCATGTTAAAGTGTTTATAAATAAATGGAGATCGGCACATGAGGGCTGAGTAAGCTTTGCAATCCTTCGCCATTCCTCATATATCTTCTTAGAATCTTTTCTTGTGCAGTCGCCATCAGATACTATATCAGAATGGCCAGCGTGCTCAAAAATATGTGAACAGGCATCTAACATCATGGCGTTAGGGTGCATTGAGCAACGTTTCATTTAACCAAGCCCGTTCAGGTTCGTTAGAGACCAGGATGCTTAGCCAAGTAGCCAATCGCTAGCGCTTGGTAGCGTATCGTAGTTTCCCTCTCTGTCACACTTGCATATTAGTGCGACAAAGACAGTTAGCTGCGTTTCACTTACGATTGACGTTTAAGCGCTAGCGATTGGCAACTTGGCTAAGCACCCTGGCGCGCTTTGTGACTTCAACCTGCAATTTACGATTCACGTCGTTCCACAAATATGAAAAGATATTACTAGTAAATAATTAGTAAATTAATTAGCTAAGGAAACTAGTAGTAAATACACGGAATTTCGTAGTCACACGACTAATGAGTTCAAGCAGCCAGCCGCAGTCTTTCGCGAAGCGCACTTCCTCAAGGAACTGCATCTGTGCGTGCATTGGAAAGCCGCTAATTAACGCAGCATTCTGAAGCGACATGCATTCAGAGTTGAAACGGTATACATTTTCACTTACAAATGTATTATTTTTCAAGATGTTATTGTAGATGAAAACGATTTATGTACCATTTCGTACCTTGACATGTGAGAATCACATGAGATTCCTAAAATATTTCACATTATTTGTAACTTTGGCAAAGGTATAGGTATATATATTATATAAATCAATTACCTTGATTGTAGGTATATGCGGTTCCTATAAAACACAAATACGATTTGTTATAGTACAGTAACCAACTAACCACTCATTAATCATTATACATGTTTCGAATATGTTATTTTGGTTAAAATAAAAATGCATTATGTTCAATTACAATATTCTACGTATTTATATACATAGTATAATCTTGGAAGATGAATGCTTGTATTGTTGCCTATACCGAATCGTCTAAGCTAACGCTATTTAACATGATAGCTAGATAACAAATTACGAAATTAACGTCATAATAAACCTAAACATTTCTACATCAAAATACAAATGGCAGTACCAAACTTAGTTCAACAAACACAATATGTTCATTAGTTACATCCTCTATCACATTTACGATCTCATCTCAAAACGTTACTGAATTACGTAACAAGAAATCCAACCTTACGGTGATACAGATAGAGTTGACATTTGTGTTAAATAAGTGATCAAGTTAAGAGGTGTAGTAAGTAAATATAATACCGCACACTAGACACGAGCTGGGCTGAGCTCGCCTAACGAGAGCGAAATAATGAATTACAGGATCGCAGCCATCAGGCGGTGGCGGTGCCGGTGCGGGTAGCAGCGGCGCGCAGGATAACAATCACATTATTAGGCTGAGCTCTTTGTTTAAACCTTTTAAGTAACTATGTAACGTGAGATAGCATTAAGTACGATGTTTAACGGTAATGTAGGATAGAAGCATATAAGTTAGCTACGATGGTAATATGAAGAAACCAAGTTTACTAACGTCCGAGGCAGCTGATGCATGAATCAGTACAGTACCACACCACGGATCAGGACCAATTTCTTGAGCATATGCCATCTCTGATAAGTAAAGCGCATTTGTTCTAAATCGCATATGCCATCTCTGATAAGTAAAGCGCATTTGTTCTAAATCACAAATCAAACTGTTAGAATACCAAAAATAATTTAATTAGTGAATAAATTACCACTTACTACAAAATAAAACGCTGTCGCAGTTTTCGCCTTAGTACTTTTTGCCTTATTGTCTCTGAGTGTCCAAAATTTTGACCTTTTTTAGAAGATATCTCAAAACTCTCGAAATAAATAGTAGATTACTACTAGAATAATGATAATACATTTTTAAAACATATGAAGAAGATGATATAAGGGTAAAACTAAATTCAATTTTCCTTGTGAGGATTTGATGCTGAACATTTTTTTATATTATGAAAGAATAACACCTGCTCGTAATTTCTCGCGTGGGATGGCACTCCCTTATAAACCTCCACCCATTCAACGCACATAGGGGATGTTTACCGTGATAAAATAAAATCTCTCCTGTATTAATAATCCATCATCACATTCTTCACTTCGAGTTCTTGACAACATCGAATTTGTACATCATCATCAAAAACATAATTAGATTATCAACTTTCCCAACAAATACAAAAATAAACTTACTATCACTTTTTCAATAAGTAAAATAAATAAATATTATGGAATTTTACTCAAAAATACGTGTCGCACTGTAAGCTGCGATTTAAGGCGAAGATGGTATGTACATATTTATAGAAAATAAAATATGAAGAAAACAATCATGATCAAGAAACGTGCTTGAGATAACACACACAAATAAATGCCCTGCCTGGATTCGAGCCCGGAACCTTCTTCGTAGGCAGGGTTGGGAGGGATTGACTGGATAGTTTTAAGAAATAGTATCGATAGTCGTTACCTCGAATGGCCAAAATGCACTCAAATAACGCCTCCCGCCTTGAAAGAAAGGGGCTTGCATCCACTAACGGAAAACAAGTCAATATAACCGACTTACAACGGCTTACAGACTTTACCCTAAAGCCGTGTTTGAAGGGGACATAGTGCTTATTGACACTTTAAATTTTGAACGTAAGTATCTAAATAGCGAAATCTCATTCCACCGGTTTTGAGTCAGCATAGATTCTATAGATTCTATAACGATTGCGATTATTAAAATTATCGACGATCTACAGAGTTAACCATATTTATAAGATTAAGCTTAACTTCACGTAATAAGAACAAAAAAATAGAGTTCCACTAACGGAAGTCTTTATAATTTCTTGGTTTAGGACCTGAATGTGTATTAAATTTATCAAGGTACGCATACGGATACCTAAGTTACCTACAGTTTTGTCTTCATCTGACTATGGATATTTTATAGAGCTAATAAATAATGATTTATTTATGATCTACAACCTCTGAGCCCCGACGAAAATCTAACATGAGTATTATACCGAAATGTGGCGCACTAAGTACCACTCAGGCATATATTAGTCACGGAGTGAATAATTGCTTCGTAATAGAGCAAGCCCTCTCGGTGGCACGGGCGCAAAGGGGCGGTAAGAAGCCAAATGGGCTTGCAATCGACAACACTAATTTGTTTCCAGTATTACTTGTAAACTAATTGCTTTGCCGATATTTTTATTTATTAATTAATACGAGTAACACAACGACGGCAAACAAACAAGCATATGGTTCGATGACTGCTGTATTTAAATATCTGCTATAGTAATTGTACGCGGAATTTAATTAAATGTAATTATTTAAAGCATGTGGTGTTTACCTTTAAGTAATTGTTGCGCTTAGACATAATTTAACTAATTGTTGTACTCGTACTCGTATACGTAGCAATACTTATGATAGTGTAACAGTTGTTGGTGAAAAAATAAATATAAATAAAATAAAATAAATGATAAGCAGTTACCGTAGCCTAAGAACCCCTTCGACTTCAGGAGATTTACAGCTCCTTATGTATCCTAAACAATAATGATTCCATTTTACGATTTTGCTCATGGGACCCTAAAACCGCTGTTTTTAAACTTGATTACATTACCTACTGTAATGAAGTATGTAACAGTTATATAAATGTGTGATGTTCGTGTACCAACTAATTAATTAGGAACAAACTAGAATCTATTCGGCGCAACACTTTTGAAGTATAATTATTAGCTCGCTAGTTTTACAAGAAAAATAAATGTAGCATGTAGAATAACTATGCAAATTACATATGTATAGCATTACACCATAACGTAAATCACATAGATAATTAAGATTATAATTATCTCGTCGTTTATAAAATTCGTAATATTTCACGTTTAATTACATTATTTTCCTATTTAGAAACTACCGTTATTCAAGTTAATGTCTCGTCATTCAAGCATGATATAACTAGCCGCTTTCATCCGCTCATTCTGTTAGATTTAATATGATGTAGTTGCGAAGCAAGTAGCAGCAAAGTGTTAATTCGTTTGGACACGCCATCCTAACATTACCACACTCCTCGCACCCCGCACCACTTGTTATAGTTTTCCGGGTGTCACATAAACTAATGAACATGATGATTTCAATATTTTCTAAGTGTCTGACATGGTAAGCGTAATTAAAATTAGGAAAGTCATATTATTACGGAGTCTTTAGAAGCTACACTTAGAAGTGCTACGACGTAGCACGTCGTAGAACCTTAAATCTGTGTAACGATAAAGGGCACACAACTGCCTTTATTGTATAATACTTTTTTTTTGGCCTCCGTATTTTTGTCATTTTGCGAAGCTTAGTTGATGGTGTCGTCAGCTACGAGGCTGGAGGTACAGGGTTCGAATCCCGGCGAGGGCATTGTGTGTGTATTTCTCCATCACATGTAACATGTGATGGATAAATACACACACAATGCCCTCGCCGGGATACGAATCCGGTACTTCCATATATATAATTTACTTCAATAAATAGCTATCACAAACGCGCATTAATGTCGGAGTCACACCTGTAAGTTTTTACGTAAGTATTTGAACCCGGAGTTATTCTAAGGAATAAGATAATAAATTCACCTCTCATTCCGTCATCGGTGTTTCTGGCTTAAGAAATATCGTGTTAGGCTTACAGAAAATATTAAAAGCATTTTTGAATGCACCCTCCCAGATAGCCATTATAATTACGTATACAAACCTATAGGTACATCCCTGATCTTTTTATTTGAGCTTTTGGTAAGAGCTTCCCCTTACGGCATTTTCCGGTCTCCAAGCAACATACGCGCCCCTGCAGGGTAAGGGTCCCACAAATTTGAATGTCTTTATACGTATTAAAACCCAATCAGACGATACACATTGGGTTTTATAACATGTGTTTGAACGCGTATCTCGTAATATTTTACTTTGTTAAATATATTTTTACCTGGACATTCGATCGGGTGGTCGGTAATGCAGTCTTTTGGTTTGGACCATTCCAGAAACCTGAAACAAATTAATTGGAATATAAATATTCATAACATTAAAGGTAATATTATACAGCTCGTTTTCTTCTTTAGTCGTAATTTTACGGATATTAGCAGTTCGTGTCAACTTTTTTATTTATTTAATTAGTAGAGTACCTACTGAAAATGATTAGGGCATCAAATCTGGTTTCATAAAAACCACGGTTATTATAAATCAGTACCAACTATTTAACAGATTTAATGAAAAGCTTCACGACAAAGAATCTATTTATCTCATTCAATCAGCTTTATGCGCTTTAGATGCAGTTTGGTTTGGGAGCATTTATACGAGTATTACAACTGAATTCAGTTCGTGAAGGAGTATTAATCGCAGTAGCATTCGATCGTCGGTTAAACAACGGATTTAATTGTAGGTCCAGTCACGTATAAAAATACTTTCAACACTAAAGAAATTAAATTAGAAAACTGAGTGACGGTATAATAATAACATTTCCAATATCGAGGCTTTCATATTGATAGTGTTTTTTTAGCAGCTAACACTTTTTATAAGGGTAAATACCATAGCGTCACGTATGAGACAAAAAGTTGATATGGAACGTTTCTCTAATCGAATAGAATGATCAGAACGAAACAACATTACGTACGTAATAATGATAATATGTAAAAAACCGATGAGCAAACCAGACAAGGAATTAATTAAACATTCGAGCCCCGTGCCGCCATTTTATCACTCGGAACTTCAGTTTTAATGTTTCATTCGCTTCACATCCGAATGCAGTACCCGTTTCATATTTAAAGTCCTCGCTGATAAAATATAATATTTAAAATGTCCGAATAAAATTGCACTGATAAGAACATGTCGAAAAACGTTGCTGTACTTGCTGCTGTCACGTGCACTGCAGTCATGTTTAATTTAATATCATTCATTCAATATTTTTTATCTGTCAATGAATGATGCCACTTGTTATATGATAATTCGAAATTTGTTGAAATTTGCTGCTACGCGAGAAAATAGCTGTTAAATTGAATTCATCCTTTATATTTCTACTATCTACAATGTAGTTTCCGGTACGTACTAGAAAAGTAACCTGTAAATTTATTTAGGGTTTAATCTGAAACCAGCTATTTATCCGTTGAGCTAGCCTGTATTTACGTATGTGGATTTGCATATTAATTTATTGGCTATGTCAGAAAAAGAGTTAATATCAAATTATCTATTTTGTGTATTGCATGTCATCTTAATCAGTAACAGCACGTAACCGTGACATAGGTATTGCGAAAAACTATTTACTCGTCTTATTTTTACGTGAAATATAATCTAACGTATATATTAGTGTCAGCGTCCGTAGCCTAGTTGGTAGCGACCCTGTTTATGAAGCTGGATGTTCCGGGTTCGAATCCCGGCGATTATTTGTGTATTTATTTATCACAAATATGTGTTCTTTGCAGGCTTAGCACATGATAGGTGCGACAGTATGTCGCCGCGAGATAGATCTCCCGTCCATCACTAGCTATATTAACAAAAGAGGGACGGATAGACTATCTCGCGGCGAGATACTGTCGCGCCAATCATGTGCTAAGCATACAGGTCTTGACTTATATTATATATATCGTCGCCTGGTTACCTACACCAGAAGCCTTAATTGAGCTTACCGTGGGACTAGATCGGTTGGTGTAAGATATCCCAAGATATTTATTTACATTAATTTTACTTAACAAACAAATTACATCCTTAGAAACATGTAACGCATCTACGATACGAATATTTTCGATTTATTACGATGCATTATCTAAAAATTACATAACAGCGTCTATTTTCTTGTCAAATTTAAGATCCATTAAAATAGGTCAACCATAACATTAAACATGATACTCCTGCTGCAGTAAACCGTAACATGTAACTATTACATAAAGCTACGAAACGATTCCAGTTAAACTATATTGAGGACGAGTTGGTCCGCGGACGCAGTTATCGCGATTCAGGTGACCCACATGAACGCCGGGTAATGTGTGTAGCGTATGTATGTCGGCTTAGGATAGACTCGTCTTTTAGGCCAACCAAAAGCGAGTTGATACGATGATATTGTATATAGGTACCTAATTGATAGCTCGGCTATAAGAACGAACAAAAGATAAAGATTCCCGTGTAAGGCACTGGTCTCACCGCGAGCTACTACTCGTAAACTATGAACTATCGGCTATAAACACGAACAAAAGATACGCACATCCGTGTAAATAAAAGAGACAAGAAGGGCGAGTACCGCCGTGTCTCTTTTTTTTACACGGGAGTGTGTATCTTTCGTTCGTATGTATCTTTTGTTCGTGTTTATACCCGTGTGAGACCAGTGCCTAAAGAAACACGGCGATATTTGGAACTACTAGCTAGCTCAGCTAGTATAGTTACTAACTCAACAATGAACTAAAAATGACGCTATGTCTCTTCTTTTTTGTACACAAAAGTGATTATTTTTTTTTCGTTTTTATAGTCAAGCAATCAATCACTAACTCGCTTTTGGTCGGACCAGTGCCTGAAACGCGTCGGCTTTGAAAAGATAGTTGAACTATAGTTAAGACAGCCTTCGTAGCTTAGTAGGTTAGGTAGCGACCCTGCTTACAAAACTGGAGGTTTCGGTTCAATTACTTATACAAATAGTTGAACGTTTGACACTTTTAAGTGTTTAACCATTGCATACGCGGACATTACCTATTTATTAAGTAGGTTTGCACGAAAAAACAAAAGATTTCTGTTGTTATAGCACTTGCAGTACGTATTAAAAATTACTGTGGCTCAGACATAAATAATTGCCTCCAATGCCTTGATTATTTATGCTATGAACAATGATGTAAATAAATAGGTACGATTCAGTCATTAAAGCTCTGTGAGTTCTATCCCACACGAAAGAATGACTGCTAGGACCGACATTTCGATGATCGGCGTTGAAGTGACAGTCGATCGACGCGTCCTCGAGCCGCCGAGGATGCCACATAAACGTTTGTTTACGATCACTCAGAATTGCGGTTTTCCAGCCACACCTGTGGCTGCAATAAAATGCTTTATAGCTAACAAAATGGGTGACACGAAGTTTTAAACGATTCAACATTTCGGTGCCGTAAATCTAGCTTAACATACGTTTACACAATTTGTGTTGACTGTTATTTTTAACTAGTTACATTTACGCGTATTCACTATCGGAGCGTAACTAGCGTAGGTAAGTAGGTACGTTCTAAAAATGATAGTCCTTAAAGTCCTTATTTAACAACCTTTTTAGATTTCTATGATAGTGAGTGCCAGTCGAAAGTAGGGTTTTATTTTATGTTTATTTTTTGTTTTATTTAGCTTTAACTATTTGTGTCACGGGTATCCGCTACCAGTCGTTGAAATATGAACACTAATGTATTCTAATTACGATTCGTTTTTAATTATAGGTACTATGTGATCATTATAGTTGACCATTAAGACGAAAAGGTTTAAACAATTATGGTTTTATTTAGATTTCTTTATCATACGTATTTCTATCGGTATCTACTACTTTTAAAATGTTAGAACTAACAGTTTTATTAGTAAGTATAATGACTATTTACATTTCACTAAAATGAGAAGGATGAAAGTGCGGTAGCTATGTCACATAATGACGACAATTTTAGGGAATATTTGTAGTAGTAGGCTCTCAGTTCAACTACCACGCTCTAAGGTCACAAGATAGCTGAAGAGACGCTTAAACTGTAATATCTTTATCCCTCAGCCCTGTAATTTCTATTAAAATTAAAGACCTCGGACCTCATAAAAGATCTCATCGTTCTAAATCCCTGAATATAAAGTCGAGGATTTTTATAACCAACGAGTGTAGCAAAATGAACAAATTTTAACAATTATCAGAATTAGCTACTTGGACCGTGCTCGACGAAAGCAATAGGTGCATTTTGGCATAACTGTCAAAGGAAAAATAAGTAAACAATGTAATTATTAAAAACACTTCTTATAAAATTTTACCAAATTAGACAATTGTGAACGATATACATATTGTCAATAACATAAGTAAACGTAGGTCTTTTGACTGTGATCTTTCTTGTCACTAAAACGGGATATCGTACCAACACCAAGGGAAACACTTTTCAATTGGAGACGCAAAAGAGAAGCAAACATTTAGGGTTAGCTGGGCATGTACTTGAGGTTCAAGAAATCCGAAAAAGCGAAATGATTAAAGTTCGAGTGATTCGGCAGACCTCTGTTACGGTGATGGCACTGATGGCGTACAAAACAACCGCGACCGTAAGTAGATTTTTATGTTTCGATGCAGGTTAACAAGAATCCATCAGGACTGCAATAACGTAATTCGCCAAGATTAAATTAAATATCAAATTAGTCCTTTTAAAGTAACATTTTAAGATTAGGTGAATACTTTTTTCTTCTTATGGCAATGATCCATTTATTTCTTTGTTTTCCTTTCCATCATGCTATTGGGAACCGATAAAATTTACAGTAGTAATTATACAATCAATGACAGCCAAATTTTTCTATTTTTATCTTAATAACTTACGTATAAATTCTGTACAAAACCATACGTTTGACAACAGCTCATGTCTAAAGCGAAGTGTACATTTTAGCCGCAGCGAGCACTTTGATCATTTGTGGTACCCCCAGCACCATCACCGCTTTGCACGGTGCTAATAGATACAGTCATCGGTAATAGTATCATGTGCTAACTATGAAAGCTGCATAACTAAGTATCTAACACGATCTTATTTTTACTGATATAAGAGCGTGTCACATATTTCAGCAGCCTTTCATATAGTATGATAGTATTTCCGGTGACTGTACTTGCACGTTTTACAAACAGGGGCCAAAGGTATCTGACGAGAATTAACTAAAATCAACTATGTAACTCTAACGCTTGATAATCTTTGGCTTCGCGTTTTGCTTCTATTTACCATGTATAAGCCGTAATATGATCAATAAATCGTAGACGTGCCGTCCCATTCCCATATCCTGGCCGGTGCTCCAGTTTAATCGGAACAATGAAGATAGTTGCCTGCGTTGATTGTAATTCCTGCGATCGATGTGTGTGAACCAGTTTAATTCGCTTTGTTAATAAACAAAGTTACACAGTTCCGAATAACCGAATAAAATTGAGTGCACAGTCGAAAATGTGTTACCCGGTGCCAGAGATACCAGCAGTCGGACTGCGTTCCGATTCCAATCAAGCAAAAATGTTTTCTTTACATTTTCAGAAAAAATGTCCCTGGGAACGGAAAATACCATCCTGCATCTCGATATTCCCGATAGTTAGGCCTAATACGCAAAGGTTGAATAAGTTGAATTTCGAATTATTTATATTATTAGACACTTAAAATTTTATAGTTGTTGATAGGTAAGTGATTGGCCAGGAAACCTACATTGTTGAACCAATTTAAGTACGTATGCTCAGCATCAAAATGATGGAGGGCGAAAGCGCCTATTCTAAACAAAACTTACTTTTGTCTTTATGATAGGCACATACTTGTACATAATTTGATGATGATTGTATCTTAATGAATTAGTGCTGTAAGTAAAGGGCAAATAAGTTTTAGTAATTTTTTCATGAATATCAGTATAGGTATGTATGTATACGTGTTTAACCGCGATTAACCAACGGGTTTCTTCATTTACAGCACGGTTCAATTCTCCCGAGAGTCATTAAAACACTGGATAGTACCTGTAATTCCTGAACGACTTTAGACTGTCCTAGTTTTCGAAGAACGTAGGTATGTATTTCAGTTTATTGCAACTATTGCAATCGACTATAATTCACTGTGCCAACAATAGTCAGTGAAATGAAAAACTGCCCACTGAACAGCTAAACAATAAAACCGAATAAACTAAGCCGACCAGGAAGGCTTTCATTTCGAAGAATAAAAGAGGACTTAGAAGTTTATTTCTCCGAGTTGCTGATTATCCTTGGACAAATCTTATCTGACGTCTATTCTTTGGTAGCAATTATATAATAAAGCTTCATATTTATACATTAATCAGGGGAGTAACATGCATTGTTATTATGTTACTCTTGAAATATTATATGTAACTATATACAACGGATATTTGTAATAATCAGAATATATATACCTATGTATTTAAATTTAAATATATACGTAATCGCTATTAATGTAGAAGTAATGAATTTTTCTCAAACTTGCTACGGAATGTTGATGTTACTTACTTTAAATTAAACCCGGAAATACGATGTATCCCCGGTGTCATATGCTAAAATGATATGTAAAGAGATTTCATGTATTTATTTCACACCTAGGACTGCAAACAACTGTCTTTTGTTTTGAAACGTCAAATCGTGACACTAGGTCTTGACATTCAGCCAAAGAAAAAAAAAAATCTATGATCTAATGTCTACCACAACAATGTCTAACAAATACCACTAGGTAAAAGGATACCTCAAACAGATTAAAAAAAAAGTTAGGCGCGATTGTTTTTTTTTTAATGTTTTACGATACTGTACTATTGGTTTATTTACAAATTAAATAGTATGGTTCGGTGAAATCAGTTCGTTTTATTTCATGGCAAGTTTGAGAAAAGCACTATACAAATCTCGGCGAGAAACAGATAAGAGAACTCAGTTCCTTCGGTTGGCCTGTAACCCTTCGTTTCCCGTCCTCTATAGTAATGTACTATTACAATAAAAAGGTGAAGTAATAGAGCCAATTGAAAGTAAGTAACTAATTTTAGGTGAGCTTTAGGAATCATAATGATTTTTTCTCAAACTTGCTACGGAATGTTGATGTTACTTACTTTAAATTAAACCCGGAAATACTATGTATCCGGTGGCATATGCTAAGATGATATGTAAAGAGATTTCATGTATTTATTTCACACCTAGGACAGCAAACAAACTGTCTTTTGTTTCGAAACGTCAAATTGTGACACTATGTCTTGACATTCAGCCACAGAAAAAAAAATAACCTAAGAACTAATGTCTATACCACCAGGTAAAAGAATACCTCAAACAGATTAAAAAAAAATTTTGGCGCGAATGTTTTTTTTAATGTTGTACGATACTGTACTATTGGTTTATTTACAAATCAAATAGTATGGTTCGGCGAAATCAGTTCGTTTTATTTCATGGCAAGTTTGAGAAAAGCACTATACAAATCTCGGCGAGAAACAGGGTTACAGGCCGCGTATTCCTATCTGGCCTCAGTTCCTTCGGCCAGATATATCTACTTGGCCTGTAACCCTTCGTTTCCCGTCCTCTATAGTAATGTACTATTAATTTAAACTCGATCTTAGCGTTGTCGCCTCGATGATTGCCGATGGAAGAATACTTACATTTGTCACCACCACTGATCTTCCCCGTGGGTGTCGTAAGAGTCGACTAAGGGATTGAACTGTCAACGAATATTCATTTATAAAATATTTATTGATCTTCTTGTATGGATGCATCTAAAACTGTAATTTACCTATTTTATATGGAAACACACCAAAACATGGTTACTTGTGTGGGACTAGTGACTAAAATTGTATGAGTTCAAAATAGGGCAGGAGTGTTACGACGTGCTAGGCCTGTACTGGACAATAAGGTTAGTAAGTGGAAATAAGTAATGAAGGGTATTTAAAGAGCCGGGAGCGCAGCGCCGCTGCGCAGTGCCTTATCGCCCCGTCCTCGCAGCAGCAGGCCGCTGCCACTGCCACCACAATCTGATTTGCGGAGCGGGCGTCAACAGTGCAGAAACAACTGCCGGCATTTTACACAATTTATTGCCCTTGCATTGTGCGAAACGGTTGAATATATTAGATTGATAGGCTAAGCATGCTATATTAAAAATAATGTGGTAATTTATTTCGTAATGATTACTGCACTGGTATGTTACGATTATGAATCATTGCGGTACTCGTTAGTTATGGATTAACACCCATTGAGTTTATTCCACATGGTCCATGACGAAATAGAGCCACTAGCCAACCAGAGCCACCGAAACCTTACTTATTATAAATATTAGGGCTTAGCCAATATTAAAAAATACGGTACAATTGTAGGTATTTTTCGGTTACTGGTAACAACAATGTTTAATTATACTGTAAACATTAGAACAAATTTAAGGCGTACTAAAAAAGTTTATTGTTATAATTTAAACGCTCGCTTCATTATGGCGTCCTGAAGAACGAAATGATTACAGGTTTAATAGTCGCGGAAGTTATAATTTACGAAGCATGAAAATATTTAATGTTTACAGCGGGGAGTTTTTCAGCAGCAAGAAATGCAAATGTAACGAAGTCCGCAGCTCTTATCAGATGTCCACAAGGAGCTGCGCTGACTCAAAAAACTTATTTACTTCAGTGCCTTCGCCTCTCGCTCCAGTAATTCGAGTTATTTCGATTTCGACATCGGCAAACTGACGCCTCTCTTCGATAATAGGGAAGGAAATTAATTTTCTTCAAGTCGATAAAAACAGATAATAACTTTCGGTAGTAGGTCCTTTTTGGAGATTGTGGCCGTCATTTTGAAACAAGAAAATCTGTAGAAACATTACTGATTGATTTACCAACCAACATAAATATTTAACACCGTTCAACACTGTTAATATAATAGTAAAATCACTTCTAATATCATAAATACATAATGTATGTACACTTCAGAACGTAGGTATATCCGAGTCACAGAGATTTTAGTTGACAACATATTTTTGGAATAGACCGAATCTATTCTTAGACTTTATGTAGTAAAAATAAATCATATTAGTTGTTGTGTTTTTATCATGACAACTCCTATAACTAATGTAAGAAACTTTTATTCTTATTACTAACTAATTGCAAGTTATCAATTCATCTGCAGAGCACATAGTTGCGGGTGGCAGCGTCAGATAAGCGACAGAAATATTGTCTCATTAACTGTTCAATTACTAATGCTTTCATATTTATGAATAAGATAAAGACACTTTAACGAGCAGACAAATGACAGAAATGGTCATATTTTTACTTTTGTCACATTAATATAATGTGGAAACTGGCCAAACAGGGAGGGAAACATATTCCCTCTGTTTTATACAGGTGCTATGACAGCGATCTGCCCCGACATGTCCCGGTGAACGTAGAGGCACGTGTGAACCAAATCATGCAGAAACTCGTGACCGAGTCAAAAGAGTCCCGGTGGCTCTCCCGGAATTAATATGGCTCATAATAGCTTTTGGCACAGACGCTGTGCTTACTTATTCGGCGTTCACGTAAAAAGTAAGGTGATGGCATTATTTGACTATGCTGTGCGTGTGATGTATACTTGATATAATGAGCATTGAAAGAGCGTAGCCGTGTTTGCGAAGAGTATCTGCCTTATCACCAAATTTTTTAAATTTAACCATTTATTTTTTAAATCCTCTAATAACTAATATTATTTACTGTAAATTTGAGCTTTCTGTCTTTGTTATTTTCAGTGGTATCATTTTTTTTAATATAAATTGGCGGGTGATATCTTTAAAATATACTTTTGATATGTTCTCTAATTGGAATAGAAATTAAGAAATTTTACCTTCGTTTCAATGCCCATATCATAATGTTATATCTCTAACATTGTCAATGCTTTTTGTATAAATATGAAATTCTTGACATGTTGGTACTTACGTGATATAAAAAATCCTGTTTCGACATAAACAACACGCGTAAATAACATTTATATCGCCCATTCAAACTGTGTTATAGCTACTGACTCGGTAGTGGCAGGTAATAAACACGGGTATTGCCACGTGTAACTTGCTTCAAAGACCGTCTGTCGAGAACAAATGTTGTCAGCTGCTACATAAAGGGAAGTGTGCCACCCTCCTTTTAAATATTGAGGATAAATACTTCAAAGTATTCAGATAGCTAGTTCCAATTATACAGGAGGGCCCATTTCTTTGTGAGTGTCGACCGAAAAAGGTGGGTCGCTACATTAAGCTAACAATAGTACATGTAAGCGTGAGGAAAGGATACTTTTAAGGATGCACATCCATTTCGATCAAAGGAAGGGTCATGTGGGAAGTATAATTTGATGTTACGATACAGTACTACAGGCGCGTGTCTGAAACTGAACTTTAGTTCAGCATCAGCATGATTTTATCATCATCATTTATATGTATGTACTTATAAATAACTTTATTGCATAATAAACAAGTTTACAGAAACCTAAAAAAAAACGAAACAACAGTAAATTTAAGAATATGTACCAAGGAAAGCTCCAGAGGGCTTGTGATGATTTAAATTTATCTTCTGTCCCGACTTTTGTCACACACAGCTCATGTACTTGTTTGTGACAGTAGCAGACTTATCTGCGTAGACAATAAAACGGTGATCAGCAAATATTTATTCTTCTAATATCCAATTTGATCCATTGATTCTTCTTTTCGCGTGTGTTTGGTGCACTACATGCTGAATCATTGGATAAAGTAGTCGTGGTTATAACATTTTTAACTTTGTTTTAATAAGGTGAAGGCACCAATTAACGGCATATGCTAAATCGACACCTATTAACGTCCTAATTTGGAAATTGTGCCAAAACCAACTAGGTACCTTGTCAAAAACTGATTTTACACGAAGGTCTGGAATTTTGTTTATTTTTGGTCTAGATGGTAGCTGTGAACTATATCCCAAGCATCTGCTCACTAACTTGACTTTTGTGCATGAAAATTAAAATATCAACTTTGCCCATACTGTCAGGACAGACCCAAAGCGGAATCGCTTCCATTTTACTTAAGGATTTCTGGAACGTTGGCGACATTGGACCAAACTTTGAGATTTGAATGTGATTCTTATTATTTACTATGTAACCCTCATTATAATTTACCTGAAGAATTGTTGTGTTTGTAAATCGGCTTAAAATTGAGAAATAAAATAAGCCGGTGTTAAGTTATTTTTTTTAGACTGGCACCTATTTTCCGGCTTATGCGCTAATAACTCTGATGGTAATTTTGTTTCATGAACTGTAACTTTAATTACAATGCGCGAATGTTAGCAGTTACCTAATGTATTTTTTAACACGTTCACGGACGGTAAGGAGTTTGGCTTACGACCAAAAATGACGCATGGGTGTCATTATGACACATGAGAAATATGGTAGTTAACGACGCATACTGCTATAGCATTCGACTGCTATAGAATAACTTAGTTAGGTGTCGATTACATATGCCAGTAAAATTCTATATCATTGTCCTGCCACACCAGTTCTCATTTGTTAGCTGATAGTTCCGACTCCTCGATACTTAAAACCTCTTCCAAAGATTTATCAGTTGCCTCCTCGAACAACCTCTCAAATTTTTTGTGTTCTATTTTTCATCGTCTAGTTATTACAAATGTTACAGATATATTGGACTAAGTCGATTTGTGTAAGATGTCCCAAGATATTATTATTATAATATTATTATTTATGATCTTTTAAATTTTCTCCTTTTTAGGGGGGGTTTTATGTTTATTACGCGGGCCATAGCCAAGCGTAATAATACAAAGAATAACCTAAAATAATACAGTATTTTCTGTAACTGTAGACGAGGTTAAAAACTTTCTTGTAAGTCGACGTCTATTGTTGATCCAACTTGCATTCTGGTTGTGTTCAATCGGCCTACCCCATATATCTACCCAGTAATTATGTAATGACTCCATTGAAAGTATTTCGCTATGATTGTCTAAACTAGAACCACTACTAGAAATTTTTCTGTAGAAACTACTTTCATTGTTCAAGAAAAGGGCATTTTGCGATTTTCTTTCCGTGCATGCTAAGTACCTTCTGAGCCTATTAGATGCGGTATTTAATTTTTGTTTAAGGGTGTCCAAAAAGTGTTCAGGTTCAGTATTCGGATTTTCATAGGTAGCATGTGTAGGGTAAGTAGATTTTATTGTTTCTATGGATAAAAGTATCTTTCTAGATCTATTTCCTCTAATATATTGCGTTAAGCGACCTATGTCAGCCCTGTATTTGGTAATTTTGGACTCTAATCTTCTTTGCCAGTTTGGTTTGTTAGATTTTCTTTTATTGCCAGAACTAGCGGGTCTATCAAGTTTGACTCCTACACATATGGCTGTTGTATATGCTGCTGTATAGATTAAATTTTGAATTGAATTAAATTCTATTTCTTGTGAAAGGTATTGAGGAATAACAGTATTGTTCAGATAGTTTACTATGGATATTAACTTCCGGGATATTTTAAGTTTAGGGATATGTGGCTTATTCGTAGGATCAATGTTTTTAAATTTCTCCAGATTATTGTTAAATTGTATTTTAATCTTTTCTTCATCTAAGTTAGGGTCGATTTGTCTGTGTCGGTCATTTGTTGTAGAATTAGGGCTATGTGGGGTTGGTTGGTCAGCTTGTGAAATATTATCGTCAGTTTGCTCATCCATCGGTATTGTATCTAAATCACTAAACGAATTATGCGTGGTAACATTAATTGTTTCGGGGAGTAAATTATTTCTTGTGCTTAACTCTCTTGTAACCTGTACCTTTATTGCCTCAATTTTGGCCTGGCTTAATAGTTTATTATTAACTATGGCTCTCCTTTGATCTGCAACACGCTGCTCTGACAGATGTGATAAATGTGGGTAGTGACCAACAAATCTCTCATGTAATTTTGACCTATATGCAGTCATGTTAGTCTCTACTTCAGTGACTTCAAAATAAAATCGTATGATAATCTCGTTAACATCTGGTGGCCAAGCCATTCGTCCTCCAGTTGAAACGATGGATGATTGAGATTGATCAAAAGAAGCTAGTATACTACTTGTATTGGTCTGGGACAAATTGTTTGATGTTTGTAAATATTCTTCGACTTCTGTACGGATTTCGTTTAAGGTTGTCTGTGGTAATAGTTTGTTACTAACTATGGCTCGTCGCTGATCTCCCACTCTTTGTCTTGAAGCATCCATGTCTGGGAATCGGTCTTTAAATTGTAAATGTAACGGTTCTAAGAATCCACGTTTAAGTGTTTCCAACTTGCTAGTTATTAAATATGTACGCCAGATAAACCTATTCATTTCTTCGGTCCACTTTTTTCGCGTGCGTATCGTGTTTGTAGTGGGTGCAGTATTGACGGCTTGTGCCTCCTGCACAACATCTACAGATGTTACAGAAGTTGATGATGATAACGTGGGTGATTGTGGTGGCAAATAATTATCAGAATATGACGAGTTGGGTGACTGGAATAAACTGTGAAGTGATGAAATCGGTGAAGTGGGGTGTGAGATAGACTCCATGTCATTTCCTAAATCGGCTGTAGCTTCGACATCGGTGGCCCGCCTGCTCAGCTCCCGATGACCGGCTGTAATAGATTGTTCGATGGGAACCCGCCTGCTCAGCTCCGCATCGCCGTTGGATCGCATACTGTGGCACCCAGCAACGGCTCCAGATGCGCCCCGACGATTGCCCCTCGGGCAGCGGCCCTGGACGTAGATTTCTCGATCTCAACTGCATCATTATTCTAAGGAAAGAAGGAGAATAGAATGGAAGAAGAAGATAGGATAGGAAAGTTGGGATCTTGGTTTGGGAAGAGTAAGCCTAGTTGACAGTGGCAAGTTCGTGTACCTCCCTAACTGGGGTGTGGTCTAGGTGTTTTGACCTGATTTTTAACAGTATCATCTCCCCGTAAGCCCGCCCACCACGACAAGGTGATCCCTTTGGGGGGTTATTATTATTATTATTTGACTAATAATGTATCTATGCCCCCGATATGCTGTAAATAAACAGTATTAAACGTCAAGAGCCAATTATCGACCATATTATGTTCTTGAAAACGTAAGCGAAACACAACGGCATTAGTGGAAATATTTTAATTTACCTTTCGCATATTTAAATCCATCTCCAATTCATTTCACAGTAAAAAATAAATACCTACTAAAATTCTTTACATCAATGTAGTTATTCAAAATATATAGAAATAATAGATAAAAACAGGATTTATAACGATTTAAACATCATCTTATGTATTTCCACTCTCCCGGCGCACATGCCGCACATCTGAACAAATCCCCATACTACCGCGACTGCTTACGTATAGCATTTGTGCGCGAAAAAAGAGGGCAAGGAAGTGAGGTTGTCGCTTACTCAAAAACTAAGCAAAAATCATGTGATGTGACAGTAATCTTATCCAGGTTTGGTACAACGTGACAGCAAGCCGAGGACTATGGCTATTTTCTATAGCGGAGCGAATTCTCTAACATTTCTGGTCAAGAAAGGGGGACGATTAAAGACTGCTATAGCATTTGTGTCATATAAAGGGGGCTTTAACCCGAATGCTATAGCAGCTACGCCCTTGAACGTAACACGTTCCTCCTTCCTCCTAAACGTAACACCATCCTTCATCTATCTAAGAATCAAAAGAACAAATTCCTACATATGAAAAGTATGCACGATTTCTTAATTTCGAATGCAGTTATAAGGGTATGAAATGCTAGTTTCCATATAAACCCTTAAATGAGTTTGACAGCTGTAATTTCAACAAACAATGCCTTATAACTGATTTGTTTAGCCGTTGTTTGGATTTTAACCCTCTAATGCATAAGACAGGCAAAAATGCATTTCAAATTTGAACCCTAACAGCAGTCAATAGAGTCCAAAACCAATGAAACCATATTTGGCTTCGTATGCATTAGAGGGTTAATGGAGTCCTATTAACGGCCGACTAAGCAAATGAAATATACTTTTAGGGTAGGTACTGCAGTCGTGAAGTACGATACTAAAATGAAACCATATTCGAAGTCATATCTAGCATGACTGTGTGAAGTAAATAGATGTAGAGTTGTACATATACGGCTTGAACCAGATAATAAATAATAATATATAATTGTGTGTCTCTATTATTTTAACATTATAAAACGAAATTTAATATATGTACGGAACCAAAAATATTACTTTATCCTATGGCCGTAAATAGGACCTTCTTCGCCTGTATTAGGGTCTCAGCCTGTGCTGTAAGGCGTTAATGAGTGTCTCGCACTTTTTTGCTTCATTTCAATTCTTTTTTTTATTTATAGTCACCCAAAAGAACCAAGAAAACTTACAAAATGGAATGTTCAATAAACGTGCTTTGAACGAAACAATATTTCCTTATCCACAAATTTATGCTTAATATTTGCATTTTTGCGAGAAACTTTTCGTTAATAGGTATACCTTATACATAAATCGGAATGAAACCATTAAAGGATAAACGAGATCGAATGACCGTAAGTATGTATTATCAAGCGAAACCATTTCTAAATAATCCTGATCGGTTTACGGGCTTTGACTTGATGAGTGTTGTTTGGCTTCAGTTATTTGATGTCAACAAGGAACGGGT
The DNA here is from genome assembly GCA_025490895.1 of Thaumatotibia leucotreta. Taxonomy (NCBI): domain Eukaryota; kingdom Metazoa; phylum Arthropoda; class Insecta; order Lepidoptera; family Tortricidae; genus Thaumatotibia; species Thaumatotibia leucotreta. The sequence continues at coordinate 83,837 of JALPQI010003458.1, forward strand.
TACGTTTTGTTTGCCAAAGGAAAACCTCAAGTCATAATGTACATTAACATGAAATTCGCACGCGTCGTCAATTCCCGCCATTACGGAATTAAAGCTTCATCCTATAAGTATATTCGAATTAAATACGAGTTACGAAGAGCTAGGGAGGCTCGCAGTCGCGTGTGTAGATCGCGTCGCTTTCGAGAAACTGTAATGTTGCTATATGGTGACAGGTGAACTGACAGTAAGTGCATATTGAATCGACGCACGATAAAGGAATGAACTGACAATACTGATATTTATGCGATTTACCTTAAAAAATTGTTCTTAGTGAAAATACGTAGGTACTTAGTTAAGAAGTCACTTGTTCAAATTATTTTGTTCTAAATTTTTTGGGAAAACTAGTATATAGTATTAGCCGATTGTTTTTCAGTTAGTACTGGTTTTCACTGCATACCTACTGACTTGATTTATTATGAAATGGAATAATGAAAACGAATTATGAATGTACAGAAACAGGAAATGTTAAATATTAGGAGTACCAAACATTATTTAACATTGTTACACCAGAATAGTAAACACGTGAAAATTATCCTCTTATATATAGTTTAGGTATAATATAATATAGCTCCTGAATGGGTACCTACAGAAGCAGTATTTTTGGATCATCAATAAAATTAAATAAATACTAGTACTTGGTGGCACTCGTTATGACAATAAAAACGTGTTCAGATATTTTTGAGTGCTCCGGACTCTACCATATATCTGATGGCGACTGTATTCAATGTAGCTTACATTGAATACAGTCGCCAGTCTACAGTGTTTAACTACTTATGATTTACTAACTCGTATTGTAAGTATTCAGTATAATTAACAATTACTTAATAATTAAATGTTTATTGCGATGCTATGATTTTACTTTCGAGACCTTGAGGCAGCATAATGTGCGTAAAAAATATTTATTTTTATTGAGCAAATTAATTACCAGAAAGATAGCGATCCTATTCCCAGGCCATATTAAGTATGAATGTACAGGAATTATTGGATGGCTTTAAATAAGGGGCGGCGCTGAATAAATGAAAGAGCGTGAAAGCTCCGTGGGGGCAAAAAAATTGCAGAACTCGAGTAATTCACTGTGAATAATAAACGAAGAATTTCCGCGACGAGCCCTAACTTGGGGAAGTGGGGCTGACAAGACGAGGGTCCCATTAGACCAACCTGAATATGATATAAATATCAATTAAAGAGCGCGTCTGCGCTCGACGTACGTTCTAAATTGTAACTTATGCATTTTTGAAATTTAAAAACCCGTAAATCATTGTGCGGAGCTGGTTAGTATCGTGACGTGAATTTATCATAATTTAATGTGACGCGATAACACGCGGCACGCGTAAGCTCGCGAGTGTTTACGCGCGGTAGACCGCGAGTTTGCCCACAACAAAAGCTCCAGATACAAATCAAGGTTGTTTTCAAATTGGCCACGCACAAGAAAGTTCTTTTTCCGAGTGAAAGCGGTCCGCAAATAAATCGTGGCTCGGAAAACAATGCACGCATTGTTCACTTGTAAATTGGTTCAAATAACTTACCTGTATGCTTTGAACTTTATAACTATTTTTTCAAAGTAGGTACTTATTCGCAGAATGCACTTTTACTTTCT